>JAULJZ010034761.1:0-12142 GCA_032270985.1 Heliamphora pulchella
TATTTAATCTGGTGTGTAGAGTACGGCTTACACACAGAAGATCAGATTTTAGATTTTTGCAGAATATAAGTTTTATGTTAACAGTTTAGATGAAAATGAACATACCATCGGCACGACTGTGGCACAGAGTTTTAGTAGGCCTGTCTTGGTTACGGAGAACATATAATAGCGTCGTCTATTGTTTCGACTCTCTGTGCCAGTACACTTTGTGTGTATTGAACGGGACTTTTAGGATAATTAATTTAGTACTGACTACTGGCTATATAAATTAATTCACACCCCAAGATTATTATGAATAGTACTTATCATCTTTATCTTGAAAGAATTATTGATTTGCATATATTTAATATTCGTTATTTTGATTCATTAGAGAGGGCAATCTTATATGGGTCTATATTCCTGATGAGTTAGATAGAGGTATTATTTATGTTGCAAATATTAATTATTGATGGAATCCACGTCCCGAAAAATCGGGATTGACGATACCCGCTTAAGGATACTTATAAGTTTTGACCGGGCCAAATCCTGCAGGAGGATTTAATTATTCGGCGGTCAAATAAGTTAAGTGAAAGGGCTTAAAGAATATCAAGATACCAATTAAATTAAATTATCAGTAATTAAATTTAATTGGTGGGTATCAAAAATCTTGACGTGGGAAAAAATGGTAAGCATTTAATAATAGGAGCTCAATGCAAGAAGATCTTGAGATTATGGGTCAGAGTGCAGTTACAATTCTTTAGTGGTGTGAACTGTAATTCAGTGTTTTATGGAAATTGTAGAAACTGCTACTGATTTTTCATAATTGCAGATACCGCTATGCGTCTTTCTTTATTTACAGAAATCGCTGGTAGGTGTTTGTGTTCCAGTGGAAGTCTTACTCATAATTACTTCCTAGGTCCCTGCTGTAGCCCTATATATACGCGGGTAAGCTGAACCAGTTTGAGATTGATACATCATATATTAGGTCGATCATAGCTCATATATTTTTATTGATATATTATTTTTATCTTTCAAGATTTAAAAAATATATCGAGCTTCTACCGGTACGAGTTCTCGGAGGATCGTAACCCACACTACGTTCGAGGATCGCGTAAAGGAATACAATAGAAGATCTGACTGGTGCTTCAACTCGGAATCAAATCGTAGTTGAAGATTAGATCTACAAGAGGTATTCTTCTAAATTAACTTTGGTTGCACGGATTTTGTTTTGATCGTTCTTCGTTAAAAGTTTTATCTGGAGCCCGTTTCGGCGTTTGCCCGTCCAGTTAATTTTTTACCGATAATCGTTTTTCAAAATCAATGATCTTGGCAGTTTTGCCTCCAACACAAAGGGCATCGTCTAGCCTCGCGGACCAATCTTTCCTATCGGAACGAACGGTCTTAGTCAAAATATTCTTGACTTTCCTATTGAATACTTCAACCTGGCCACTAGTCTGAGGATGATAAGGAGTGGCTACCTTATGAGTGATGGAATATTGGTGAAGCAAGGTGGAGAAGTATTTATTTAGAAAATGTGTACCACCATCAGTAATAATAGCTTGTGAAAAACCAAATCGACTAAAAATATTGGACTGAAGGAATTTGACCACAACTTTGTGATCATTCGATTGGTTGCCACAGCTTTGACCCATTTGGACATATAATCCTCCGCTACTAAAATGTATTCGTAGCCATGTGATGGTGGAAAGGGTCCTATAAAGTCGATGCCCCAAACGTCGAAGAGTTCGACAACAAGAATCGGGTTTAGGGGCATCATGTCTCAGGAGGAGATTATACTAGTTTACTAGCAGCGAAGGCAGGCTCGACAGAAGTTGTGGGCATCTTTAATCAAAGTGGGCCAAAAGAAACCAAATTGGAGGACTTTTGCTGTGATTTTCTTGCCACTAAAGTGTCCTCCACTGGCAAGAGAGTGACAAAAGGTGAGACTGCTGGCTACCTTAGATTCGGGGACACATCTACGTATTACCTAGTCGAAGTAGTATTTACAGAGTTTCGGGTCTTCCCAAAAATAGTATTTAACTTGGGAGACAAATTGGTCCTTAACGACAGTAGACCAATAAGAGGGGATGCGTCCGACTGCCAAATAGTTGACAATGTCATGGGTTCCGATGACTGCAAAAAGTTGCTCGTCTGAAAACGAGTCACATAAAGGAGTGGAGTCACTAGATGGGGCAACAATAAGGTGGGAGAGGTGATCAGCTACGGAGTTCTCGATTTCCTTTTTATCTTGGATCTCTAAGTTGAATTTTTGTAAGAAAAGTATCCATCGGATGAGTCGGGATTAGTGTCCTTTTTGGACAACAGGTGTCGGAAGACAGCATGGTCAGTGTAGATGATGACTTTCGAGCCTAAGAGGTATGACCTAAACTTATCAAATGCGAAGACTACGACCAGTAATTCCTTCTCGGTAATGGTATAATTCAGTGGTGCGTGAGTGAGGGTTTTACTGGTATAATAAATGGCACGAGGGAGACGGTTGACACGTTGACCTAAGACAGCTCTTACAGCATAATTCGAAGCATCAGACATGATCTAAAAAAGTAGTGACCAATCGGGTGACTGCATAATAGGTGCAGTGGACAAGGAGTCTCGGAGCTACTCAAAAACTCGAAGGTAGGAGTTGTCAAAGATGAAAGGTGCTTCTTTCGCGAGGAGATCGCAGAGAGGTTTTGAGATCTTAGAGAAGTCCTTTATGAATCTACAGTAGAAACTTGCGTGTCCTAAGAACGAATGGACTTGCCGAACAGAAGCATGAGGAGGAAGTTTCGAAATGAGGATGACTTTGGCTTTGTCGACTTCTATCCTCCTTTTTGAAACAATGTGCCCCAACACAATGCCTTGTTGAACCATGAAATAGATCTTTTCCTAACTTAGCACAAGATTTGTCTCCATGCATCGTTTGAGAACCTTCATTAAATTTTGGAGACAATCGTCAAATGAGGACCCAAACACAGAGAAGTCATTCATGAAGACTTCTAGGAATTTCTCGACTATGTCAGATAAGATGTCCATCATACACCGTTGAACAATTGCGGGTGCATTGCATAATCCAAAAGGCATACGCCAATAGGTGATGGTGCCAAATGGACAGATGAAGGTGGTCTTCTCTTGGTCCTCGGGGTAGATGGACACTTGGTTATACCCAAAATAGCCATCTAGGAAGCAAAAATAACTTTGACCTGCTAGACACTCTAAAATCTAGTCAGTGAAGGGCAATGGGAAGTGGTCTTTCCTAGTGGCAGCATTCAGCTTACGATAGTCAATACACACTCGCCATCCGAACGTGGTACGAGTAGGTATCAACTCTCCTTTTTCATTTTGCACAATGATGAGCCCGAATTTCTTAGGAACGACTTGGGATAGGCTCACCCACTTACTATCAAAGATGGGTCATATGATACCCGCATCTAACAGTTTCACAACTTCTTTTAACACAATTTGTTTCATGTTTGGATTGAGCCTCTATTGCATTTGATAGGTCAATTTTGCATTGTCCTTGTAGTGAATGTGATGCATGCAAACAGAAGGATCAATTCCTTTCAAGTCAGCGACTGACCACCCTATGGCTCTTCTATGGGCTTTTAAAACCTCAACTAGACGACTCTCCTGGTCGGGAGTCAAATTAGAGGCAATGATGGCGAGTAAGGTGCTATTGGGCCCTAAGAATACGTAGTTGAGCGAGGCCGGGAATGGCTTTAGCTCAAGATCTGGTGGAGAATTTGGAGAAGGCATAGCAGGTATAGAGGATAGAGGTGGTAGGGGCTCAAATCGTGACCTCCACGGTGGAGTGTCAAGATGGCTGGCAGACTCGAGAAGAGAAGTGACCTCACTCATGAACCGCTTGACATCGAAGGTGTCGGATCCAAAGTGTGCTAAACATGTCTCTAAAGGGTTGACACTGAATATGAAGGGTAGTGCATATTCGGTGGCCTCGTCGATTACATCGACTGCAAATAGTTAAAATACTGTGGGGGCTGTTGAGAGGCATGAAAGATGTTTAAATGTACTTTTATATTTTCGAAGGAAACATCCATCACTCTTGTACGGTAATTTATACAAGCATTGGCCGAAGTCAAGAAGGGTCTGCCAAGAATGACGGGAGTCTGTTGCCTAAGTTGAAGGTTGGGCTCGGTGTCGAGGACGATGAAGTCGACAGGAAAAAGAAACTTATCAACTTTGACAAGTACATCCTCAATAACTTTGTGAGGTACTATAATGGACCGATCGGCAAACTGAATTATGACCGGTGTTGGTTTGAGCTCTCCTAACCTAAACTGCTCATATACCGAGTAGGGAAGAAGGCTGAAACTAGCTCCCAAGTCAAGCAGGGCACAGTCAATCGAGCGATCGTCGATGACACATGAAATGGTAGGAGTTCCCAGTCTTTGAGTTTGGGGATGGTGGCGGGTTTTATGGCAGCGTTAACCTGCTCAGTGAGGAGGATTTTCTTTGGAATGTTGCTTCTAGACTTACGCTTTCGGGTGCAAAGATATTTTAGAAATTTAATGTAAGAAGGAACCAGCTTTAGGCATTAATGAGTGGGAGGTTAATCTTGACTTGTTTGAAGAGATTGAGTATGTCTTCGAGTGCGGCTCCCCTTTTTTCAAATGGTAGCGGTCTATCAAGGCACGTAGGAAAAGGAGCACGAGGCTCGGATGGAGGTGGAATAGGAGCCATCAGTGGCTTGTGGGATGCTACAGGAGTAAGCAGAGGTGTGTCAACTTATGCTGAGGAAGACGAGTCGGTGTTGGAGCCAACAGACGACTCCGGGTTGCTAGGGATTATAGGTGGTGTAGGCTTCTCGGAGCGAGTCTCAAGCTCTCGCTCATTCCTCAAGGTAATGACTACCTAAGCCTGCTCGTGGAAGCCACTAGAAGAAGCTGGTTGACTTTCTACGACAAACTGACCCTTAGGATTAGTTACTGGGGAGATTGTCGTCCTTTCATCGGCTCATAGCAGCAGCTAGCTGACCTACCTATGTCTTAAGCTTCGCGGTGGATTGAGAATGCGAGCTCAATAGCTGAGTTCTCGTATCAAGTTCTTGCAAAGCTTTCAACACCTTATCCTCAAACACAGTGTTTTGAGGCGGTGGTGGAGGTGCGGTGTGTTGGATAAGAGGAGGATAGGCTGGCTGACTGTATCCTGGAGGAAACGCCAATCTCAAGGGTGGTGCTGGTATGTTTCTCTGATTGGGTTGTCACCAGGAGAAGTTCGGGTGATTTCTCTAGCCCGGGTTATAGGTACTTGAAAAAAGTCGTTACCCATACGGGAGAAACCCTAGGCTGCATTGACCTGCTCTTGCACAAACTTGGGGTATTGCGCAGCAGATAGACAGTCGAATACAAAATGGGCTGGATTGGCGCACAATGTACATGGGCTTGTAAAGACGGGGGATGGAGCAGTAGGTGCTACGGATGAACATTTGGACATAAACTGACTTAGAGTCTGTGCCAGGTTGGCAACTAGGTCGGGTGTCTGAGAAACCTCGTATATGCCTCGGGCTTTTGAGGTGGAAGGAACTATGGATCGATCTGTACGAGAAGCTGAGGCTTGGTCTTGTAATTTTTCACTCATGCTCTCAAAAAGAGTTCAAGCCGTCTTCTCATTTTTCAACATAAAGGTTCCGTCGCAAGAGGCATCTACGAATTGACGATGTTGAGGAGTCAACTCGTCATAGAAACACTGGACTAACTGCCATTTTGGCACTTGATGATGAGGACAATCTCTAATAAGATCGTTAAGGCATTCCCAAGTTTCACAAAAGGTCCCGCTGTCGAGTTGAGTAAAACTCGCGATGGCGCATCTAATTTGGTTGGTCTTGCCTATAGGAAAATATTTTTTTAGGATTCGATTCTAGAAAGTTAAGTCAGTGTTTGGCTTTATCTTTGAGGGAGAACGGGAACAATTTTAGTTTAAGGGCATCATCAGAGAAGTTACTGATTTTGACCGTTGAGTAGATTTCTAGGAATTCATCAATATGTTTATATAAATCCTCATTACTCAGACCAAAAAAAGATGGAAGCATCTGAATGATATTGGTCTTAATCTCATAGTGTGTGGCTCCAACTGCAAAGGGCTGGATGCATGAAGAGGACACATACTCTGAAGGAGTAAAGTACTCGATTAGAGATTTAATCTGAGGATCTACCAGTTGTTGGTCAGCCATGGTAGTGGGTGCATTGTGTGACGTGAGTGAAGCTCATTGGGCCGTCCGAAACATGTGTTCAATTTCAGGATCAAAGGGAGCTAAAACTGGACAGGAAGATCGGAGGCTGTAACAACCCGGTCCGGACCCTAGTTGTAGCAACCCCGACAGTAACTAACCATGTAACGATCTAGCCTAAACCCTAGTATCAGCGACGGTTAGTTGATAAGATCTTAGGTCGCTAGAAGAATAGAAATCCTAATTCAACCCGAAACCCTAAATTAACCCAGAAATCCTAAAAAGATCAAATACTCAGAGGCAAAACCCTAATACTCAGAAAAGTCTCGGAACAGCCTAAATTAAGTAAATAACATAAAATATAAAATTAAAAATCAAGAATTCTCATAATTAGGGTAAAATGACCATTTTGTCCATAGTACAACAAAAAGTCTTAAAAATTCAATTTTTGACACATGGACACCCAAAAATTAGATATTTATACAAAATTAAATAACAAAATACAAAATAACAAAAATACTCTTGCATTGCTGGCTACCTAGGGAATTGTACCCAAAAAGTTATTTTTTTGTCTTTTTAAGCTTAAAAATGAAAAAATAAGTTGTATAAATTAAGCATTATTATGACCTAATACTTTTTATATAAGTAATATACATAATAATATAATAATATAGGTCAACAAAAAAAAATTATTATTTAAAGTTTCTACACAATAAATAAGTCAAAAAGTCAATTTTTGTCAAACTAACTGAAATTGACTTAAAAGCCTGTACCTATTTAATTAATACTAATAAAAATTATGATAATTTATGGAAAGACAAATTTAATTATAAACACATTAATATAATAGGTTTAAGTAGAATAAGATACCAAAAAGATACATAAAATTAATATTCTATACATTTTTTTTTGCAGAAAATAGTAATAAAATACAATTTAAACTCCAAAATTATTGCAATATTAGATTTCTCTTCCCCAAACCTGCCCTAGCCAAAACCCTAGCTGCCAAAATCTAAAAATATAATTCTTAAAATGACCCCACCTCCCATGCAACCAATGGAGATTGAGAAAAAAATTTAGACTTACATGTAATAATTAATTCTCTATTATATTTTTGCTATAGAAACACACCCACACCTCCATTCTCCTCTATATTTTGGGCTGAGAGAGGTGAAGGAGAGTCACCAAAAAAATGTTCCAAGTGTTCTCAAGAGAAGAAAGAGAGAAGAAGGAAGGAAGAAAGAAAGAGAAGTTAGGAAGATTCAAGGTGTGAGGTATAAAGCTAAGTTACACCATTCTTTAACCTTTAGAGCATCAAAATAAGTAAGTAAATTCCTCAAACCTTTTGTCATTCTCTCATAAAATAACCCTCAATCCATCTCTATAATCAACTATAAGAACAAGAAACAAGATCCCACTCAAAAAGGCGTCGTATGAGTAGATTAGGGGCTATCTATGTAAGATTAAGTGTGGTATTGCTTGCATGTGAGTATTTTTTAGTTTTATAGCTTGAATAGGTTCTAAAGCTTTGATTTGTATGAATATATGACATGCATGCAAAAAAAATACATTAAACCTAAACATAACATGAGCTAAGCTACCGAAACCCTAGATAACCTAATTCTTTGGGCATACTAGCATTCTGCCACGAACTTTAAACCACCATAACTAATTGTAGAAAAGTGATCTAAATGTGATTTTTATGTGTAGATCTATATTTTTAAGTTCTCTTCCATATAAAATTGGTTTGAAGTCATTTCGTTAGGTAGAACTCCAAATATATCCTTTTTACCAAATAGTGTCAGATTTTGACCACTCTAAGTTGCAGACACAAAAATCCTAAGTTAGAATGCGAACTGAGCTTAGGTCAAAAAATAACACTAGTAAATAACACATTTATCTTACTTTTCACCAAAAATGAGCCAAAACTATGAAATCTTGATAGGTCAAAACCCTTTCCAAAGTCGTTGTTGTGTTTCAGTGACTGACAGAGCTCTCTGTCACACATTTTTATGGGACCAAAAACCTAAGTTTTTATGACCAAATCGAAACGTGATTTTCATAAAAAATGTAGCTAACATATTAAACTAGATACTGAGCAAACATTAGCCCGAAATACTTTCGGATGGACCTCCAAAGATTTTGAGCATCCTCTGTTGAAAACTTATTCTGCAGACCTCTTTTTATGCTAATTGAACCTATTTTATAAATTGGTAAAAATTAACTTGTTCCAAATAACTAGCCTTAGTACAAAACATAAAACTTGTAGAAGATACATTAAACTAAAATATCCCCAAAAATCAGGCGCATAGCCCTTGAATTGGTGCCCCAAAATCGTGGCTAACAGATGCCTAAATTCTGCACTTTTCTTTGTAAAGTGCTTAATGATTTTTTCTTAATTAGGATAATGACTCTTTTACCCTAGAAATTGACCTTAGTGTTGAACATGAAAGTTGTAAAAAATATTTTTATCTAATTGGTGTTCAAAAATCAGAAATTAAATCCTCGTCTAGGTATTTTAAAATACTATTGCAACTTTAAAATTGACGCTTGAACAATTGTCCAAATTTGGCTAAGTGTAGAAGTAACGTGTCACATTGTGAAACTTCAATATATGGACCTTAAATAATTAATGTGAGTGGTTGGTGTATGAAAATGATTAATTGATGAATAGAATTCATACCGCTAGGTTGAATCTATATCACATGAATTATCTCTTGTGCTTTACATACTTGTACTCCATGCCTTAATAAGTTATGCCTTACGCTTTAAAGACTTGTACTTTATGCTATGTTGATTTGTACGTCATGCCATATTTAGTGTCATACCATGCTATTATTAAGTTGTACTTCAAGATATGAGTTGTTGTACCATAAGCATCATTGCAATGCACTTGGCATCTTATCGGTTGCATCCTGTACATTAGTTTTGGTTATTTTGAACATCGATCATATTTATTGGGTATATGTGTCCCTTTACTTTCTATCGCTCCTTGAGTTATAGTTATATTATAAAAGTGGTGTTGACACGGGTAAATTGGGTAATTTCAAAAAAGAGCTTAATTCAGTAGATCTAATCCCACTGCGGTGGCAACTTCGAAAAAGAGCCCAATTATGGCAAACCTAAACCCCATTGCCATGATGTTTTGAAGGGTAATTTCGGAGAAGAGCCTAATTCAGCGGACCTAATCCTACTGTGGTGGTAACTTCGGAGAAGATTCCAATTATGATGGTCCTAAATCCCTCATCTTGGTATTCTGAATAACGTGAAGTGTCCCATGAAATTCCTGTTTGTTATCTAAACTTTGGGTTGATGCCTAACGAGCATCCTGGTCCTTAATGTGGAATCGGTTGGCCTGAATAAGGATGGACAAAATTGGTTGGCCTGCCCCCACGTCGTTGCCATTAAGTAAAACGGCTGAGACATATAACCAAGGCGAGCGTTTACCATTCGCAACGAGGTGAGGATAGGTTCGGTGATCAAATTTTCATCAAGTCTACTCTGTAATTTTCGGCGTGAAATTTATGTTATGGTTCTGAATGTATGTCGGGTTAGGCATTTGCATCGCATTCATTTACATCACACACTTGCACAATTTATTTTACTTATGCTTCCCCTGCGTAAATGTCAAATTTGTCTATCTCTTTGGCTTTAAATTGTATTGGGTGCTATATGATATGTATTGTAGGATATTTTGTTGTGAGTTTGTTAGAGGGTTTAGAGAATTTGCTTCTGGGCTTCGGTTCATGGCATTCGTGCCACAAGTAAAGAAGAAATTTTGAGAAAGTTGCACCCGTAGAAGAAGGTTTCGAGGAACGGGGTGAGTGGTAGGAGCCCACCGATCCCGACAACGTTGTTTGAAGAAATTGAATTTCCTCCCTTTTGTTCTTTTTGTTTAGTTTTCACGAGCGTATTGTAAATTTTGTTGAATAATTTGGAGAAATTGTAATCGTTATGTACTTTTAATCAATTTCAAACTCTGAATGATATAATATTTCTGATATTTAAATATGAATGAATGGATAGAATATTTTTCCTACCTATACTTATGTATGTCATGAAATGCCCGGAGAACGGAGTGTCTGTCACGCTCTAAACTTCGGGTCACGTGAAACACTCACAAACAATCAACCCGAGAATACACTCTCAAATTAAACCATACATGCATTGTATATAACCGCCAAACGGCTTGCATTACACGGTTTCGACACCGGAAAAACATGTATACAACATACATGAAACAGAAAAAACAAAAAGAAAGACTATAGTTCTTCCACCTCTCCGGCACCTCCAAATCAACCTGCGTGACCGGTACCTGAAGAAAATCAAATCCCACACCGTGAGCCAAAGCTTAGTAGAAACTAGACAGGCATGCAATATAAGCTAAACGAGGTGGAGTTCTAGACTCTCTTTCAAGCCTTTAAAACAAGTTTTCACATGCAACGGGAAAGTGAAGATACAAACCATCTTTTGACTCACTCACAGGAGCCTTGAAAAAAGTTTGAAAACGGTTTTTAGACCGCAATTCCCACGACCCTTAAAAATAATTTGAAAATTGGTCTATCCGTCCCACAATGCAGTTCATGCAATCCATGTATCTTCTCGGACTGAACCCAAGGGACCGCAACCCTGTCAATGCACCTTTTCAGCCTCTCGCCGAGGGACCTCGACCCCAACACACGCGTCTTCTCGGCCTCTCGCCGAAGGACCCCCGCCCCAATAAAACCACCTTCTCGGCCTCACGCCGAAGGACCTCAGCCCCAACAATGTACCTTCTCGGTCTTTAACCGAAGGACCTCAGCCCTACCACATACGCCTTTGCGAACTTTCACCGAGGGACTGCAGCCCCAACACAAGCCTAGTTAACCAGGGTTAACATTCACATAACCATATGTTCAACCATCACATTCCATACACCTATGCATCAATAAACCATGGTTTAATGCATAATTCCACGTACTATCACTACGTTTCACAAACCACGTCACATGCTACACACGCGACTCACACAACACTTGCAACCGACGCAACATGCACCACATACGTCTGTTCCTTATATCCCACATACACATGCCTATAAAATCTCTGAGTTTTAAAGCATAAACCACGTTACACATAACGATACCAAAATCATGTAATCCACTTGTATAATTTGTGCCTAAATAAACAGTTATAAATGCACATAATCATTTATAACAATACATCACAACGCCACCCGTCAAAACAAACCGACATCTACTCACAGGGACAACCAACAACTCATAGAACCCAGCCAAAGCCGAAGGCCAATGCTAAACCCCTCAAATCGCGAGGTCACAAAACATCACCTTTCCTCCAAAGGTGCCTGTAGACACCTCAATTTTACCTCGCCTAATCTTAGGTGAATCTGATAATGAAAATAGGTGAAATGGTGCTTCAATTCGATTCTCGAAAAATGATCCAAGCTAGGTATTTGAACCCAGAACCTTCAAACTAAATAAATTTTGTCGAACCTTCGAGACTTGCTGTCCAAGTAAGGCGACCGCCATGTTCATTGTGGCAACCGCCAATAGAACCTCTTAGAAACCCTAGCCAAAAGTGACGACCACCGCCTTCAAGCTAGCAATCGCCAACTTGCATTGTGGCCTCCGCCAATAGAACCCTTTGAAACCTTCTTTCAACATGGTGACCGCCATGTTTAACCTGGCGACCGCCAACTCCAAATGGCCTGACGTGTCCCAAAACATGGCAGCATCTCATTAGTTGATAAGCTTTATAAATACCATACCCTTGGTACGTTTTTCAGGACAAAAATTGAGTGAGTGGTTTTGAGAGAGAAGCTCTGCCGAGTCGCCAAGCAATTTCAAGTCCCGACGTCGAAACCCTGCCCAAATACCGAGATCCGAACATTCGACGCTTACATTGAAAACTTGCTTGGATTACCACCCGAAAATTGGCCCATCGAAGTACATTCCCCCAACTTGAGGATTATTAAGCAAT
>JAULJZ010034772.1:0-14871 GCA_032270985.1 Heliamphora pulchella
AAAACTCTGTGCCACAGTCGTACCGATGGTATGTTCATTTCCATCTAAACTGTGAACATAAAACTTATATTCTGTAAGAACCTAAATCTGGTCTTCTGTGTGTAAGCTGTACTCTACACACCAGATTAAATACTATACAGAATATTGGACATCCATGCATATCAAATAAATGATATACATACATTGCTTATAAAGATTCTCATAAAATGAAAAACTAATAAAATTAAATACTAAAAACATGATTTTCAGTATACCAACCCTAACATGCCTGTGGTCCTCTCCCCTGAGGCTGGGCAGGTGCTGAACTCTAAACCTGGCCCTTCAGCAGGCACTCAGGTGATCGATGCCCTGGCTGTCGGCATTGATAACAAATGGCCTCTCTCTGCTCCGACTTTTTTGTAGAGGCTACTGAAGGTGCAGGCGTAGAAAACTGCGGCTGATACGACCCTACCAGATAGGAACTCGAACCAAACGACCTGTGGTGCTTCCTCATGTGCCCCTGAGACTGTGTTCATCCCCCTTCCTACTGACTCCTACTCTCTCTGTCCCTGTAGGTCTCGTTCAGGGTGTCTTCCACTTTTATGGCTCTCTCTACCAACTCTATGAAGACCTGCATCCTGAATGCTGCCACTCTATCTCAAATAGCTGGCCTCAAACCCCGTTCAAATCTCTTCACACGGAATTCATCAGTAAGCACGATCTCCTGTGCAAATCGGGAAAAGCTAGTAAACTCGGCCTCATACTGAATCACTATCATCGTCCCTTGAGTCAGGAAAAGAAAGTTCTCTCTGTAACGATCTCTCAAAGTCGCCGGGAAGTATTTCTCCAGAAATACCTTTGTGAATGCCTCCCAAGTGCCTCCCACTGTAGTCCTTACAAACTTCCACCACGTGTGAGCACTCCCCCTTAGCTAGAAGGCAGCAAATATAACCCTCAGATAATCTTCCTCTACCTGAAGCGCGTCCAAAATTCTGATCACAAACTCCAGCCATTTAGTGGCTAATGTGGGGTTGGGATTCCCAGAAAAGGTAGGAGGGTTCAGACGGCGAAACTCACGCATCACGACCGTCGCCCTCGGCTCAGGTACAGTCACCCTTCCCCTAGCGGCCTCGGCCAGTTACCGGGTGGAGCCTATCATCTCACGCAACAGTTCTACCCCACCAACTGGTCCTTAGGGTGCATTAGCATCCCCAATATCTGGGACTGGAACATCCCTTCGGCCAGAACCAAGGCCTCGACCACGGCCTCGTCCTCCCCGCGTGGACATAACTCTATACGAAAGCAACATAACAGGATAAGCTTTCATACAACGTGTAATTGCTAACATAAAAGACATAACACACATAAGCATGCTAACACAGCCACTTAAAATTATGTCAACACATCTCACATGCTGAGGAGAACCGATAAGAAAGACGCGTTTATTTGGATAACCTACTCAGATTCCTTACTAGAAAACACATCGGCCAAACACCTTTCTGACTTGGCTTCCAAGTTTGTTAATCCAAATGCCCAAAGATATGACTAATCAATTCTAAGGTCCAACCTCCATACCCACGTATACATAATTATCATGCTGAACAGGTTATCATGCGTAAGTTTGAAAACACTTAACACACATGCAATCAAGCACACACAATCATCCTCACAAGGTGATGCACCCTCCTCCCATGGCTCTTAGGAATTCGAACCCAGAGCTCTGATACCAAGTTGTGACGCCCCAAACTCGAGGGTCATGTGAAAGCTTACCAAAACACCGTTTATGAAAATAAGATCTTTAGTTGGAAAAACCATTAATTTGAAATATACAGCTTTTGGATAAAGAAGTAGCCATGATTCATCTCTCATAAACAATAAACATACAGTTCCATACATGTATAAAGTATATCGCCTCAAGGCGTACAAAACTCGCCTAAAAAAAAGGCATCGCATGTAAGACTACATGTCTTAAAAACAAGAAAAACTGCAGCAAGTCTTCTGCCACCCAAGGCATCTAGGTCAACTCCACATGCTCATCTACTCCAGAAAAAGGTTTGCACAAAATCTCACACCGTGAGCCGAAGCCCAATAGAAACAGACTATAAAGCAATAAAGCTATAAAGCAGGATATGCAATCATATAGTATAAACTAACTCAACCACATGAGTCTAAAAAGGGTTTTCTATCTTTAAAACCATGCATTGCAAACAGTGCAAATAACGTGCCACAGTTAAGAAAAAATATTTATAAAACAGTATTCTCTACTCGGATTACTCAGCCGAGGAAAATAAGATGAAATGAATCCTATCTACTGACTCTGTCAACTTAAGACAAAAGCAACAACTATAGACTCCTGCCAAATACCTATCCCTGAACCACTTAAAGCCGACCATGTAATGATAAGTTCTATATGGAGTTACAACAATGCTGCCACACACGGGGGCAACCGGCTCTTTACGAGCCAAAATCGAGGGAAGAAGCACCCAATTGCTCTTTTACGAATTACCACGACCGAGGGAAGAGGCACCCAAACCAAACACTGTCACGGTATATATACGAATCATTTAAAAATTGGTGCGTAAATCAACTACGAAAAACGGTAAAACAATTATACAACAACATGTATAAAAAGAGATCCAACACCCATCAACATGGAGATCCACTAGCATGTAAAAACATATTTTCATCAAAACGTTTAAAAAGCTAAGACTCAACCCCAAGGGTTAGCTCCAAACCACCAAAACCCGTTTTCAAGATTTTTGCAAATCCCCCGTTTTTAAAATCACCTTTTGATAACTATGAAAATCCACAACCAAACTCCCAAGGTACAATAAATTTGATAAAAAGTTCCAATAATGATGAAAAATAAGCTTTTCCAAGACATTTGGCCATAAACGGATGAAAAATAGTTAAGAAAGTATGACATACCCTCACTATTTTGATCATAATTTTTTCTAAAAAAAGAATTTTAATGTGAGAAAGGTTTCATTGGAAAGAAGACTTCCGGGGCTTCAATTTGAATAGAAAAATGACCCAATTTCGAGTTCGGATGAGGGAAATACATCGATTTTAAAAATAGATTTTCAACCAGCGAAAACAGACCGCGGGCTAGACCGCTTGAGCGGTCTGTCCAGCGGTCTAGCAACCTGAGAACACCCCATGACTGCCCTCTAGACCGCTTGAGCGGTCCCTCAACCGGTCCTAGGCCAGAAATTGATATTTTTGCTCAAATTTGAAGCCAAAACACATCTAAACTCGAATCAAACCACCAACTCGTATATTTTTGAAACCCACGGACATACACGAGCCTATATCCTCAAAGGGAACAAAAAAGAAACACTTTAAACATAAACCCTTGTGTCCAACCAAACCTGTTTCATCCAACCGAAAACGATTTTGAACCAAAATCTGACTTTTTGAAATGTAAACTAACTTTTCGTGTATTTCAAGATGGTAAAAACACATATGATTACACGTAGTATCCCTTTAAGACAACATAGTCTAGGATCCTACCTCGATGAGTTAAAAACTCGACATCTCGATCTACGTTCAAAATCGAACTTCGTCGAAATAAAATTCTGACCGGATGAAAGTGTAGCCTACCACGAAAATACTAAGGATCCGCTATCTGACCGTCGAAAACCAAGCCTCGGGCCCTCGAGAAGTTAGGGAGAACGCAGAGCTTTCTTTAAGAAAAAAGGAAACTTAGCTTGTAAGTTATAAAAATATCTTTTCTAAAATATCTAAAGTTAGATATTTATAGACTTGCGAAAATATCTTTTTTTTTTTAAATTTTTAAAATTCACAACCCCGCATACATATTTAAACCCGATCATGCATCAAAACGTATATAAACATATTGTTCTACGACACATAAGCATAAATGAATGCGTCGAATATGTATATATCAAAAAGAAACGGAATCGGGTCTCACAAAATGTTAATACTACCTTCTCAAAACCTAATCTCTGTTGAACAAGAGCTCACACTTGACGCACAAAAAAAATTGCTGAAAGTTACCGCAAAATTTTATTGAAAGATATTTTGGCGACCTTCACGCATCTCGATTTCGATTAACAACAACTACTTAGGTGAGATCTTTGTACTGTAACTTTGATTTGTTTCCAATCAAGGGGGGCTTGATCATCACTTGAGGGTATATTTGTGGAACATGCTCTTAAATTACCCTTCTCATAATATCCTTAAGGGAGTAAATACCTTGAATGGTCAAAGATCTTCAATTTTTGACCCAATGGGAAAGATGAGGAGTTCTCATTATGTATTGGGATTACCGGACAAGGTTGTTTGTGTCTTATTGAGAGAGATGAAATTAGATGAGGACATGCCTTTTTAATATATAAACATATGTATGCTCTTTCAATGGCACTTGCTGAGGCTGTAAACAAGCTTCATTTGGTGTTCAAGGCTTCCAGCTTGGCATGTTTATACATACTTGTAGTAGTACGTTTCAATTTATACTAATAATTTTGAATTTATTTATTTTATTATTGAAATAGTGGAGTTGGATTAGTTTGTGCCTAGAGGGGGTAATTAAGAGGTGGTATTAGGCATTTTTATTATGTCTAAAACCAGGGACGAACATGAGATTTTAATTTAAGAAAGACGAGTTGTTCTTATAAGTTCTTAGGAGGACATATATTAAGTTTTCAAGAAAAAAATCTTACAGGGGCGAACTTATATTATCATGAAATATTTTGAATTAATACTACTATAATTGTGAGTTTTTTCAAAATTTAAGGGAGACGGCTGCTCCATCCACCCTCCTTAGCTCTGTCTATGTCTAAAATGGGTGACTTTTACATTAGATGTTAAAAATGGAAGATAGCTTTTGCATGAGGACTTAAAAACAAAAGCACGTGATATATAAAAAATGGAATGATAGTTTTTATCAACACTCACCTAACTTATTTATTATGTGGGGTTATCAGGCTTTTGTATTAGGTTTTTTATATAAAATAGAAGCATAAAGAAAAATTTGATAAGACACTAACCTAATGAATTGAAAACAAATAATGCGTAGTCTAGTGCAAGATGTTGAAAACAAACATGGGATTAAATTATTATTACCTAACCCAAAATGTAATTCAAAAAAAAAAAGAAATAAACAATACACGAAATAAAATTTTAGGTTATTAACCTCAAGACAATTAATCTCAGAACATCTAATCTTTAGACCATGTATCCTGCGATTTCCAATCACCCTAAACAAACTAGCCCATAGTATCTTGGGTTTCGTTCGTCAGGCATAAGCAATAGGATTTTTCTATGATGTCCCAATGTGGTTTTGGGGCATCATGCCCAAACTAATTAGTACCCTTGGATGACATTTCAAAACAATCTGGACCATTGATTAAACATTTAATAATATTAGAATGGTTTTCGCATAACCCAAAAAGGTTTTATATTTTTTCCGCCAAAAACTAAAGACATACAACTTCTACCAATACATATGATCATTTTTACCACTGCATATGAACACACTTCTATCATTCAATATCATAATTCGTATTACTACATATGACCAATGGGTTTTATATTTTTTCTGCCAAAACTAAAGACATAAAATTTCTACCAGTACATATAACCATTTTTACCACTATATATGAACATTTCTACCATTCAATATCATAATTCTTATCACTACATATGACCAATGGCTAAACTTAATATTACAATTTTTACCACAACAAATCACAACTTTTATCACCATCTATGACCATAATTACAAATACATATCAACACTTTTACTACAAAGGTCAAAGAGAAAGCCCCGTGATCATAGCATGCCATAAATTAAAGTAAAGGTGTTACCACAAATTTATTTTTACCACCCAAATATGAACACTTTTAGCACTCTATGTGATTCTTGGAAGCAATGTGGTAAACCTAAGGTGGAAGAACAATTGTGTTTCTACAACTCAATGTGACAAAACTTACAACTAGACATGGGCACTTTTACCACTCCATGTGATCTTTGGAAGTGATGTGGTAAGTCAAAGGTTGGTGTAAGAACAATTGTGTTTCCACTACTCAATGTGATAAAACGTACCACTGGACATGAGCACTTTTACCACTCCATGTGATCTTTGAAAGTGATGTGGTAAGTCAAAGATTGGTGTAAGAATAATTGTGTTTCCACTACTCACTTAAGACAACAATTACCACTAGAGATGAGGACTTTTACCACTCTATGTGATCTTTAAAAGCAATGTGGTAAGTCAAAGTGACTACTTTTACCAAGAGTGTTTCTACCACTCAAAGTAACTACTTATACAATAGGACATAACCACTTGTACCACGGAATGTAACCATAGGATGCCAAGTGATATGTCAAATGTGTAAAGATATAAAGTGTTTCTACCACCCAAAGTGACCACTTTTACCACAGGACAAGACCACTTCTACCATGGAATGTGAGCATAGGATGCCAAGTGATAAGTCAATTGTGTAAGGCCAATAGTGTTTCTACTACTCAAAGTGACAATTTCTACCATTGGACAAGACCACTTCTACCACTCAATGTGATCATTTCAACCAATATATTAAATTAAAGGTGTAGGAAAAAATGTGTTTCTACCACTCAAAGTGACAACTTCTACCACTGAAAATAACAACTTCTACCATGAAATGTGACCGTAGGATGCCAAGTGATAAGTAAAGGGTGTAAGGCCAAGATTGTTTCTATCACTCAAAGTGACTACTTCTACCACAGGACATGACCACTTCTACCATGGAAGGTGACCAAAGGATGCCAAGTGATAAGTCAAGGGTGGAAGGCTAAGAGTGTTTCTACCACTCAAAGTGACTACTTCTACCACTGGACATGACTAATTCTACCATGGAATGTGACCATAGGATGCCAAGTGATAAGTCAAGTGTGTAAGACCAAGAGTGTTTCTACCACTCAAAGTGACAACTTCTACCTCTGGACATGACCACTTTTACCATTTATTGTGACCATAGGATGTCAAGTGATAAATCAATGGGGTAAGGCCAAGAGTTTTTGTACCACTCAAAGTGACCATTTCTACCATTGGACATGACCACTTCTACCAATCTATGTGATCACAACAAGCAATATATTAAATTAAAGGTGTAGGAAAAATTACGTTTCTACCACTATATGTTACAACTTCTACCACAAAACATGACCCCTTCTACCATGGAATGTGAGTATAGGATGCTAAGTGGGATGTCAAAGGTGTAAAGCCAACAGAGTTTCTATCACTCAAGATGACCACTTCTATAACTACAGATGACCACTTCTACCATGGAATGTAACCATAGGGGGCCAAGTGAAAAGTCAAGGTTGTAAGGCCAAAAGTGTTTCTACCGCTCAAAGTGACCACTTCTACCATAGGAAATGACGATTTCTACCAGGAAATGTGACCATAGGATGCCAAGTGATAAGTTAAGGGTGTAAGGCCAAGAGTGTTTCTACCGCTTAAAGTGACAACTTCTACCACTGGACATGACCATTTCTACCATGGAATGCCACCATAAAATGCCAAGTGAGAAGTTAAGTGTGTAAGGCCAAGAGTCTTTCTATCACTCAAAGTAACCACTTCTACCACAGGACATGACTACTTCTACCATGAAATGTGACCATAGGATGCCAAGTGATAATTCAAGGGTGTAAGGCCAAGAGTGTTTCTACCGCTCAAAGTGACAACTTCTACCACATTACATGACTACTTCTACCACGGAAGGTGACCATAGAATGCCAAGTGAAAAGTCAAGGCTGGAATGCCAAGAGTGTTTCTACCGCTCAAAATGACTACTTCTACAACTAGAGATAACCACTTTTACTATGAAATGTGACCATAGGAAGCCAACTGATAATTCAAAAGTGTAACGCCAAGAGTGTTTCTACCCCTCAAAATGACCACTTCTACCACTATATGTAACACTTGGATGCCATGTGCTAACACTCTGATCCTAGGTCAAGGGTGTTTCGACCACCATATGTGACCACTTCTACCCCTAAGGATGAACATTTCAACCACTGAATGTGACCCTTGCATGCCGTGTGCTAACACTTTGGTCATAGGTCAAGGGTATTTCTACCACCACATGTGACCACTTCTACCACTCAACATGACAACTATCACTAGATATGACCCTTGCATGCTATGTGCTAACTCTTTGGTCCTATGTCAATTGTGTTTCTACCACGATATGTGACCTCTTTTACCGCTAAGCATGATAACTTTTACCACAAGATATGACCATTGCATGCCAAGTGCTAACACTTTGATCCTAGGTCAAGGGTGTTTCTATCACCATATGTGACCACTTCTAGCACTAAAGATGAACATTTCTACCACTGAATGTGACATTTCCATGCCATGTGGTAAGACTTAGGTCCTAGGTCAAAGGTGTTTCTACAACCATAAGTGACCACTTCTACCACACAACATGATAACTTCTACCACTAGATATGACCCTTGCATGCCATGTGTTAACACTTTGGCCATAGGTCAAGTGTGTTTCTACCTCCATCTGTGACCACTTCTACTACTAAAGATGTCAACTTCTACCATTGAATGTGACCCTTCCATACCATGTATTAAGACGTAGGTCCCAGGTCAAAGGTATTTCTACCGTCAAATGTGACCACTTCTACCACTCCACATGACAACTTCTACCACTAGATATGACCCTTGCATACCATGTGCTAACACTTTGATCATAGGTCAAGTGTGTTTCTACCTCCATATCTGACCACTTCTACCACCTAAGATGACAACCTCTACCATTTAATGTGACCCTTCCATACCATGTATTAAGACTTAGGTCCTAGGTCAAAGGCATTTTTAACACCATATGTGACCACTTCTATCACTCCACATGATAAATTCTACCACTAGATATGACCCATGCATGCTATGTGCTAACACTGTGATCATAGGTCAAGTGTATTTCTACCTCCATATCTGACAACTTCTACCACTAAAGATAACAACTTTTACCACTGAATGTGACCCTTCCATACCATGTATTAAGACTTAGGTCCTAAATCAAATGTATTTTTACCACCATATGTGACCACTTCTACCACTCCACATGACAAGTTCTACCACTAGATATGACCTTTGCATGCCATGTGCTAACACTTTGATCATAGGTCAAGTGTGTTTCTTCCTCCATATTTGACGACTTCTACCACTAAAGATGACAACTTCTACCACTGAATGTGACCCTTCCATACCATGATTAAGACTTAGGTCCTAGGTCAAAGGTATTTCTACCACTATATGTGGCCACTTCTATCACTCCACATGACAACTTCTACCACTAGATATGACCCTTGGATGTCCTATGCTAACACTTTGGTCCTATGTCAAGTGTGTTTCTGCCATGACATGTGACCACTTCTACTACTAAACACGAAAACTTCTACCACCATATGTGACCCATGGATGCCATGTGGTAAAACTTGGGTCATAAGTCAAGTGTCTTTCTACCACCACATGTCACCACTTCTTCTACTAAAGATGACAACTTCTACCACTGAATGTGACCCTTCCATACCATGTATTAAGACTTAGGTCCAAGGTCAAGAGTATTTCTACCACCATATGTGACCACTTCTGCCACTAGATATGACCCTTTGCATGCCCTGTGCTAACACTTTGGTCCTAGGGGAAGTGTGTTTCTACCTCCATATGTGACCACTTCTATCACTAAATATGATAACTTCTTCCACCACATGCGACACTTGGATGCCATGTGGTAAAACTTGGATCATAGGTCAAGTGTCTTTCTACCACCATATGTGACCACTTCAACCACTCAACATGAAAACTTCTAGCACTAGATATGACCCTTGCATTTCCTATGCTAATACTTTGGTCCTAGGTCAAGTGTGTTTCTACTACAACATGTGACCAATTTTACCACTAAACATGATACCTTCTACCACTAAATGTAACCCATGCATGCCATGTGGTAAAACTTGGGTCATAGGTCAAGTGTCTTTCTACTACCACATGTGACCACTTCTACCACCGGACATAACAACTTCTACCACTAGATATAACCCTTGCATGCCATGTGCTAACACTTTGGTCCAAGGTCAAGTGTGCTTCTACCACCACATGTGACCACTTCTACCACTAAACATGATAACTTATACCACCATATGTGACCCATGGATGCCAGGTGGTAAAACTTGGGTCATAGGTCAAGTGTCTTTCTAGCACCACATGTGACCACTTCTACCACCAGACATAACAACTTCTACCACTAGATATGACCCTTGCATGCCATGTGCTAACACTTTGGTCCTAGGTCAAGTGCATTTCTACCACCACATGAGACCACTTCTACCACTAAACATGATAACTTCTACCACCATATGTGATACTTGGATGCCATGTGGTAAAACTTGGGTCATAGGTCAAGTGTCTTTCTACCACCATATGTAACCACTTCTACCACTCAACATGACAACTTTACCACTAGATATGACCCTTGCATTCTATGTGCTAACAGTTTGGTCCTAGGTCAATTGTGTTTCTACGACGATATGTGACCTCTTCTACCGCTAAGCATGACAACTTTTACCACTAGATATGACCATTGCATGCCATGTGATAACACTTTGATCCTAGGTCAAGGGTGTTTCTTCCACCATATGTGACCATTTCTACCACCAGACATAACAACTTCTACCACAAGATATAACCCGTGCATGCCATGTGCTAACACTTTGGTCATAGGCTAAGTGTGTTTCTACCTTCATATTAGACCACTTCTACCACTAAAGATGACAACTTCTACCACTGAATGTGACCCTTGCATAACATGTATTAAGACATAGGTTCTAGGTCAAGGGTATTTCTACCACCATATGTGACCACTTCTACCACTCCACATGATAACTTCTACCACTAGATGTGACCCTTGCATGCCATGTGCTAACACTTCGATCATAGGTCCAGTGTGTTTCTACCTCCATATCTTACCACTTCTACCACTAAACATGATAACTTCTACCACCATATGTGACCCATGGATGCCATGTGATAAAACTTGGGTCATAGGTCAAGTGTCTTTCTATCACCAGATGTGACCACTTCTACCACTCAACATGACAACTTCTACCACTAGATATGACCCTTGCATGCCATGTTTTAACACTTTGGTCCTAGGTCAAGTGTGTTTCTACCACCACATGTGACTACTTCTACCATTAAACATTATAACTTCTACCACCATATGTGACACTTAGATGCCATGTGGTAAAACTTGGGTCATAGGTCAAGTGTCTTTCTACCACCATATGTGACCACTTCTACCACTCAACATAACTACTTCTACCACTAGATATGATCCTTGCATGTCCTGTGGTAACACTTTGGTTCTAGGTCAAGTGTGTTTCTAACACGACATGTGACCACTTCTACCACTAAACATGATAAATTCTACCACCATATGTGACCCATGGATGCCATGTGGTAAAACTTGGGTCATAGGTCAAGTGTCTTTCTACTCCCATATGTGACCACTTCTACCACTGGACATAACAACTTCTACCACTAGATATGACCCTTGCTTGCCATGTGCTAACACTTTGGCCATAGGTCAAGTGTGTTTCTATCTCCAGATGTGACCACTTCTACCACTAAAGATGACGACTTCTGCCACTGAATGTGACCCTTCCATACCATGTATTAAGACTTAGGTCCTAGGTCAAGGGTATTTCTACTACCATATGTTACCACATCTACCACTCAACTTGACAACTTCTACCACTAGATATGACCCTTGCATGCCATGTGCTAACACTTTGGTCCTAGGTCAAGTGTGTTTCTACCACCACATATGACCACTTCTACCACTAAACATAATAACTTCTACCACCATATGTGACGCTTGGATGCCATGTGGTAAAACTTGGGTCATAAGTCAAGTGTTTTTGTACCACTATATGTGACCACTTTTACCACTCAACATGACAACTTATACCAAAAGATATGACCCTTGCATGTCATGTGCTAATACTTTGGTCATAGATCGTGTGTTTCTACCACCATAGGTGACCATTTCTACCACTTAACATGACAATTTCTACCACTAGGTATGACCTTTGCATGCCATATGGTAATTCTTATGTCTTAGGTCAAGTATGTTTCTACCACATAAAGTAACCACTTCTACCATTGGACATGATTACTTCTACTACCCAAAGTGATCATTGGTTGCCAAGTGATAAGTCAAAAGAGTAAGGCTAAGATTATTTCTACCACTGAAAGTAACCACTTCTACAACTAGATATGACCACTTCTACCATATAATGTGACCATAGGATGCCAAGTGGTAACTCGAAGGTGTAAGGAGAATGGTGTTTCTATCACTCAAAGTGAACACTTCTACCACTGATCATGACCACTTCTACAACTGAATGTGACTTTATGATGCCAAGTGGTAACTCAAAGGTGTAAGGCCAATGGTGTTTCTACCACTGGACATATATTGAATCATGTCTTAAAAGTAAATAAAATTCATAAAAAATTATTTAAAACTTCAATAGATATATTTATGGAATAAAAAAATGAAGGTTTGTTAATTTTTATGTTGTTGTGCAAAAAATAAAAAAAAAATTGACGACTCCGGGAATCGCTACCGTTGCGCTATGGTCGTCAAGCAATTTTAACCACGCCACCGTTACCGTTACCATTACGCCGACCGCTATCGATATTTAAAATTATAGTCTGTTACAAAAGCTATCAAAATAAGAGAATGGGTCATTGAGATGTACAAATGACATTCAATCCCATTCAAACATTATAAGGAGTGATCTTATTGAAGATTTCTAAATGAAGTAAATACATATAAAATTAATTTTATTTTATTTTGTTTAGTTTGAGTATTGCAAATAGTACATATAGTGTGTGAAAGACAAATAAAAAAATTATTACAAATCTATCGTATTTTTACCATATTCTAACCATTTGATCAATTTCAATTTTGCTTTGTTTTTTTTAGTTGATTTGGCAAGTGTGCCCAACCCGTGCTTATAATGCGCTCAACAGGCCTGTTGAGTGCCAAGTGCCGAGAGTCGCGCACCCAATGCTTGCTGTCCATCTTCAAACGCCAAACTGGTCTCTGGAGTTCGCGCCCAATGAGCGCTCAAGCGCAATTTGAGCGTCACCATCGTTTCTACTCCTACAAGGCCACGTTTTATTCTATTTTTCTCCAAAATCTACATGCAATCTCCAGACTTCAGCCTCACCTCTTAAAACCCTAACGGTAGTATCCATTTGTCAAGTTCGATTATACCTCTTCCCGTCTTCAAATCCTAATTGAATTGACTCTCAAAGGTTGGGCACGAACTCATCTACTCTCTTCAATGGTCTTCACATATCCCGCTCGTGAAGGTAACCACATTTCTCCCTTTCCCCTCTTCTTTTGATCTCAACGTTCGGGTTTTCGGGGTTAGTGTGTTCAGAGGCTGCAATATAGTTCTTTAGTAAATGAGGTCTATGGCTCCCAAAACCTCGACTAGAAAGCCTCCTAAGGCTAAGAAACCGTTGTTTGACTCGACTAGGTTTGTCTCCTAGGATGCTTCGAACCATTTTCACTCTACTTACTCCTCACGGGATGTTATCTGTGAATGTCCCGTCTTTGCCAATGAGTTGTTGCATCTTCCGTTTGTGTCTTGGGTGTGTACCTTAGGTTGGCAGAGTCATCTTGCATACCATGGTTCTGTGAACCTCACATTGGTTCAAGAATTCTACAGCAACATTAGGGCAGTTTCTCAATTTGCGTCGTCGTTCATTTCCACCGTTTGGGGTGTTGATTTTGAATTCGATAACTGCTTCATTGGTGAATGCCTTGGCATTGCACCTATTTCTGGCGATGACCTCGACGACACCATTAACACAAAGTACCATCAAATTCCTTTGTCGAGGGACGCCATCAGCCCAATTTTGTGCGGACAAATCATGGAATGGACCGACCGGGGAGTATTGAAACAAGCTTGGCTAAATGATGAGTATAAGCTGCTAAATCTTTTCTTTAGTGTCAATGTGGACCCCTGTACCCATTTGTCGGACGTTAACTATCGTCGAGCATACGAGATGGTGTGTATTGCAACGGGGCGTAAAGTTGATGTATGTCGAATTTTCATGGAGAATTTTCTCAAATTTGATCCGTTCAAAGCCCAAGCCTACCGTGACAAAGCTCTACCATATGAACTTTTCCTCACCAACCTCTTTCATTCACACAATGTCCATGAGCTGCCTACCGACCGCCGAACCCCAGTTGAGCGACCCCTAGGTATTCATACGATCACTCTTAGCTCCTCTCATACTTCACGACGAGGTTCTAGGGGTAAACAGGTGGCAGGGTCGGGAGACACTGCTCATCTAAGGGAAGGTTCTTCCATGCAGCCCTCCAAGGGGATGAACCGTCTCGAAAACGAGGTCCAGTTACCACTGAACATGACATTGCTTCGCAGCTATTCGAACTTCGAAGTGAACAAGGTCAGATGAGGGACATCCTTGACCAAGTGCTAGCAGTACAGGTTTCTCAAAGGCAACAGTTAGAGAATATTCAAAAATCTCAAGAGGCCTTTAATCAACACTTTGCAGACATTGAGGAGCTGTTACAGCGATTTCGTTAATTGTGCTGGATGTCTTTTGTCATTTCTTCCTTTCCTCGCATGAACAAGTTGTAGATGATGTTTATGACATTTTATGGAAATACGTGCACTACCTTCATTGTACTTATGTTCGCAGGCATTGCTAGTGTTTTGTATTTAAACATGGTTGAGATGCTATCAAATGACTCAATGTGACCGTTGAATTGTAACATTAATGTTAGCCTTTTCTATTCCATCTGACTATGTTATTGGTATGCGTG
>JAULJZ010034783.1:0-14870 GCA_032270985.1 Heliamphora pulchella
ATATATAAGATAGCTTTCACCTCTAATCTAAATGAGACAATATTAATTTATTTTTATTGATTAAGTAAGCGTGTATAAAACTTTTTTATCTATTTATATTAAGAAAGGCCACATATTATTCTGAGAATACCTGATAAATTTTCTCTACTTGATTACGTTTTTTTGAGCTTGATGGAATGTTTTTCATGTTTAAAAAGGTTCAATGCCACAGCACTGCTAGAGAGGCTAAGGAACAAGAGACTTGTCTTTGTTGGAGATTCATTGAATAGGAATCAATGGGTCTCAATGGTCTGCCTGGTCCAGTCATCCATCCCTCCGGGGCTCAAATCTATGCACACAACTGGTTCACTCATCACCTTCAAGGACTCTGTAAGTATAATTTTCCAATTCGATTACAGATACTATGTATTACACTTCATAAATCACTCTATATTTATAAATATGATGGGTTTTACACAAACACTCTGTATGAAACTCACCATACTTGTATGTGAGATTTATCAAGTGTAATATATATTATCTTTAAAATTTTGTAACTTTAGTCATCTTGTCGTGCAAATGGCTAATTTTTGATTATTTCAACATAGGAACATAACGCCTCAATTGAGTTCTATTGGGCTCCACTGTTAGTGGAATCTAACTCTGATGATCCAGTAAAGCACCGTTTACCGGATCGTATTGTTAGAACTCAAGCCATTGAGAAACATGCAAGACACTGGACTGATGCAGATATACTCGTCTTTAATTCATACCTTTGGTGGAGAAGACCCAATTTGAAAGTTTTGTAAGTAATTTTAAGCTTATTATCAAGATTGTAAATAAACGAAACCTTATCTTTTAAATCATTCATATTGAGACTAGATCTAAATTATTAATTTCCTTTTAAAATGATCATCAGGTGGGGATCGATCGAAAACTCATCAGATGGAATTTGTAAAGAAGTTGAGATGCTGCGTAGTTATGAAATGGCTCTACAAACATGGTCGGATTGGTTGGAAATTCATGTCAACCGTACCAAAACGAAGTTGTTTTTCATGAGTATGTCACCAACTCATGAATGGTATGATAATGATTAAATTGCATTAAATTTTAATCATTTTGCCAATTTGCATACCATTTGATGGCTCCTCCGAGAATTATTAGATTTAGCATGTCGTATAATATGCATATTAATTTTATTCGTTGATTAAACTTGCAGGGGTAAAGAATGGGGTAGAGCTCCAGATCAAAACTGTTACAATGAAACAAAACCAATTTTAAAAGAGGGATACAGTGGAAGTGGGTCAGATCCAAAAATAATGCGTATAGTAGAGGTGGCGATCGATGGATTGAAACGACGAGGTTTAAAAGTACAAATGCTCAACATAACGCAATTGACCGAGTACCGTAAAGACGGTCACCCATCAATCTATAGGAAGCAATGGGATGCCCTAACTGAAGAGCAATTGTCAAAACCAACTAGCTATGCAGATTGCATACATTGGTGCCTTCCCGGAGTGCCTGATGTCTGGAATGAGCTTCTCTATGCTTACATTCTTCACAATGATAAGATAGGAGAAGAAATGGAACTTTAAATAGAACATGTCAATGTTGCACAAATTGTACATTACAATTTCCGAATGTCAACATAACAATTTCTGACGGCAAAAATTAACTTACAATGTGTTGGAAGATTCTTAGTTGTCATATGCATAGATGGAAATGCTTAAAAAAATCGGAATTGCATGTAAACGGGTTCAAATGTACAGTTTGATCCGGCTTTATATTAAAATTGTTCGGTTTTGATTGTCATTTTTTTAGAACTGTTGTCAATAGTCCAGTTGTTGATTTTTATTGAAAGAAAATCAGTTCTAATCAAACCGGACAGTTTTTTTGTGTGTAAAAACTAGCACTTTAGCCCGTGGTATGCACGGAATAAAATAAATATATTTTAATAATATAATTTCTACTAAATTTTAATTGAGTTATTAAAAAGTAAAATAATATAATTTATACATGTGAAGAAAATATTGAATTAAAGTTATTTTTATTTTATTTTGATAAAAAAGTCAAAAAATTATATCTATATACTATATATTATTAATATTTAAAAAATATTAAGATAACATGACGTGATTGGTCCAAACTTCAGTTTTATTTAATTAAAATTAACTAATCAAATTAAGTAATCCAAATTGAATTGATTGCCAAATTACCATCAAACTAATTTGGGAAGGAAACCCATTACAGCAACAATTTTCGGTGATTTGGGAAGGAAATCCATTAAACCACCATCACTGATTAGGGAAGGAAATCCATTACAACAGCAATTTTCGGAGTTTGGAAATTGGAAATTGAGTCCCACTAAACCCATTATAGCAGCAATCACAATAAAGATCAATTTTTTTTTGAATCAGTTTGTTTTAGAATACCGAATCATGGTTGTGAATAGAAACCATTAAATTCATTAACGCATTAAACCCAAATCGAATTGAAAGATTAATTTAGAATATCAATTTTTTTTTTAAATCAATGTCCAAATTACCATCAAACTGATTTGGGAATGAAACCCATTACAGCAACAATTTTCGGTGATTTGGGAAGGAAACCCATTGCAGCACCATCAAATTGCAAGATTAATTTAGAAGATTAGTTTTTTTTTGAATATCAGCAAATATCTTTTCCAAATCTTGAGAATAATCTATAGATATTTCCAGAATTTTGATTTGAAGATCAATTTAGACTATTAATTTTTTTTAATCGATTTCCAAATCGAGAGAATAATATGTGGATATTTCCGGAGCTTGAGAATGGAAACCCATTAAACCCATTATCCTCCTTCTATGCTAAGCACACACAGACATAAGAAGAAACTGAACATAGTAAGAGATTGAGAGAGAGAATAGAAGACAAACCAGGAAAAAAGAGAAGGAGAAGAAGCGCAAGCTCGGGTAACTTACAGGTTTTTCTTACTTTTTTTTTTTGTTATTTTGTGAATGGGCTCGAGTAACTTACATCTTTTTGTTTATTTTTTCATTTCTATTTTGTGAACGGGCTCGGGTAACTTGTATCTTTTTTTTTTACTTTTTCTTTTCTATTTTGTGAACTTGATTATTCCTTGTGTTTTGATCATTTTTGTTTTTTTCCTATCTAACTGCATTTATTGAAATAGTTTTTTTCTATTTTGTGAACGAGCTTAGCTTTTTTTACTTTTTCTTTTCTATTTTGTGAACTTGATTATTCGTTGTGTTTTAATTATTTGATTTTTTCTCTATCTAATTGTATTTATTAAAATAGTTATTTTCTATTTTGTGAATAGGCTCAGCTTTTTTTTACTTTTACTTTTCTATTTTGTGAACATGATTATTCTTAGTGTTTTGATTATTAGAGTTTTTTCCCTATCTAACAGTATTTATTGAGATAATTTTTTTCTATTTTGTGAACAAGCTCAGCTTTTTTATCTTTTTTTTTTCTATTTTGTGAACTTAAGTATTTGTTGTGTTTAGATTATTTGATTTTTTTTCCTATCTAACTGCATTTTTTAAAATAGTGCGATGGATCATAATTTTAGACATATCTGCGATAAGAAAGAATTAAATTCGAAGCTAGCAAGGTTGGCATGAAAAAGAAGTAAAAAATATGATTTTTTCTTATTTTGAAAAATAATATTTTTAACAATGTTAAACCAATCACAAGCACGAATCACAATCAAGAAGAACCCACAACACAGAAAAATTTTACGTGAATAATCCTAAGGGTAAAAAAATCACGGGACAACCAAGTCTAGGATTCAAGCACTAAATATGAATAGATACAATACAACTTACAAATTCTTTTGATCGACTCCTCAATTTTTTGGTATTAAGCTTGTATGCGGAATTCTTGTTGAATGTTCTCCTCTTGATTCCTACTGTAACGAATCCTCGTTGCAATCTTCTCCAGTAGAAATCTCCGTCGGAACTTAGAGCACAGTCTAAGTTTTGCTGTAGAATAATCTTCAATGTTTTGACACACAAATCAACTCTTGATATAATCTTAATACTCAAAAGTATTTTGTCTAAAAAGAACTAATTTCGTGCACCAATAATGATCTATTCATATAAATTCTCAAACTCTAAGCAACCAGAAATAGGAAACAATTAAATTGCCTGGACATCGCTCGAGCGGTTAGTTGGGCGCTAGAGCGGTTAGGTGGCTGAAGCTCTCTCTCAATACTTTGATTGCTTGTACATGCTGATGGTCTGTGTGATCTCTTTTTAGACTTCAGATGAGATCGGCATTAAGAAACTAATTACTTGAGATTATCTAGATCTTCTTAAGATCATAGATAATAAAAAACCTACATGAGAATAAAAAGCTTCCTAAACACAAGAACTTCCAAAACAATTAACCTTTCTAATAATCTAACCTACCAAAACACCTAGGCATTCCCTATCACCTTGTCACCTTGGACTTGGCATATAAAAAAAACAAAATAGAAAATAAAGATTAATATGAATTAATTTTTTTACAATTTTCCCCTGGCAAACTCAAGTGAACACAACACATACAATCTAAACAAAGACCAGACCACACAGATAAAAAAAAACACGCATCTGCTTCTAACCCTATAAAAAAAACAGTAATCCACAAAATAAATATTAAGCCATTAGAAAGAGAAAAAAACATGCCACCATAAACCACTAGAACCAACAAATATAAGAATTAATATCAAAGACCAATGTTTCAAAACCAGAAAAATACTCCCTGTCGAAAAACTTCCCAAGTTTATAAAAAAAAAATACTTCCCCGGTGAAAATGAAGCTCCAACCAAATTTTTAAAAAAAAACTCATCAACTAATAACCACAAAAAAAAAAACATCAATGTATGATATCATCAAGCTATTCCAAAAAGGTGTGCCAAAAGTAAAAGAATGTCCAACTACTACTCCCCCTGAGATCAATAAAGCGCCAAACAAAAAATGTCAAAAAAAGTATCACTCCACTTTTGTGTCACCGGGAAGAGAAATCCCAAATCAGCTGCTCCAACTAATCAAACCGCGAAACCATAAGATGCTACAAACTGGCCAGACTAGCCTCAAGAGAATCCAGGCAGGCAGACACAGAAGACTGTGAAGATTCCCCCTCAGGAGCAGGTGGAGAAGAGGCACTAGAAAGCTCATCAAACTCCTCATCCTCATCCGTGGAGTCAGAAAGACGAGCAGGGGTGGGAATATGAGCAATACTTTGAGAGTGTGTGCGACGGATGATGGACTTAGAGATAGACACTGAGAGGAGACCAGGAGGAATATGAAAAGGAAAATACTTAAGAAAATTAGTGAGGAAAAGTCCATAGGGGAGAGCAACAGTTTCGTTGCTGAGGGCAACTTTGAGCATAGCTTGGAGAAAGATACGGGCTAAGTCAATACGACGACCCTAACTAATCAGATAAAGCTCGAGCCCTCTCTCCTTATTCAAGTCTGATACATGGCCACGGGGATGGACGTTGGCACTCACAATAATGTTTAAAAGTCAAAAGGTGGGGGTGAGTTCCTTTTAAAATAGATGGCCCCCAACCCAGTCATGAGGCTTGCCACATAATGTGGCAACAATATTGGAGAAGGACCAATTATGATGAGGGAGAAGGCGTGGATAATCAAACACAGGTGAACTAGGATAATCCATATGGGCAATGAGAGAGGACGGGTTCAAGAGAATGTGATTGCCTCTCACATAAGTCTTAAACGTAAACCTGCAAGTGTCTAGCTCATACATATTAGAATAAAACTCCCTAACAAGGTTAGGATAGACCTCCCCGTCAACTTACAGAAAAGGAGTCCAACCAAGTTGGTCGAACATCTGGGGAATCCCAAAGTCAGCAAAGTCAGAAAGGATTACCTTCTTCTTCAGGAGAAAGGGTCTATCAATGAAGAGATGATTGAATTTCTCTTCTAATCCGAGTGACATGAAGCGATTTTTATGAAAAGGCGTCTGAGACCTCCCAACAGTTTTCTTGGTGCGAGGAGGCATGGTCCTGTTGAACATAGCAAAACAAAAATGAATTAAATCCGTATAAAGTGAGTGAAGATCAATTTACAGTGTTTGTATTAGAAAGCATAGAAAACCAAAACCATTGCGAAAGCACATGATCAATTCATTGGATAGATAGTCAAAAACCTTTGAATCATCACCTCTAACTATACTTTAATGATCACATGAAAAAGATCACAAAGCCTCAACCAATAGTAAGAACAAGTCAAACACATGATGAAAAACATAGAATGAAAGAAAAAAACACTTGAGGTAAGACAGCATGTGATGTGCAAAAGCTAGAAGAACAAGGCCGCTCGAGCGCTCAGCACACCGCTCGAGCGATGCCGACAACTTCCTAAAAACTAGTTTGCCACTAAGCAACAAATGAGCCATCTCCAAAAGACAAAAACCAGAATGATAGATCAAAAAGAGATGAATATCAAGTAAATCAACATAATCCCACAACTATTGATCAAGAATGGAAACCCTAGGTTATTGGACAAAAAAAACTTTCAAGAGAGAAGAGGAACCCTAGGGTAGCGAAAATTCAACATTAACACCTATGACAAGAGATCCACTAAACCATGATGAAAAAAAAAATATTCAATGTAAGATTTAATCCAATCCACAAACAAAACCTATGGAGACCACAAAAAAACTGGCATCCATAACAAAAAGAAAGAGCACTTACCGTAGATGAAGGAGAAGAGAGAAATTGAATCTTCAAGACCTTAGAGATGTACTCACAACCAAAATAGGAGAGATCAGCACTTAGAGATAGAGAGAAATATGAAAGGTTTGAAAGAGATCAAACTGACGCCCTATTTTATTAAATTGATACACGACTAGCCACTCGAGCGCTCAGGCCCTCGCTCAAGTGGTGGAAAGGCCAGATCTAACTCCGCTCGAGTGCTCAGAGGTCTGCTCAAGCGCACAACAACCCGAGACAAAAAGGACATTTGGATCATTCGAGCGCGCAGAGGGCCGCTCGAGCGGTGCACTGGCTGAGATAAACTTGAGAAAGCAAGTCAGTGAATCAAGAACAAAACAAATGAAATTGGCATCTTTGAAAGACAAAAAAACAAATAAAAAAAAAAGAAAAACAAACGCAATAACTCAAACAAATAGAATAATCCAAAGATGAAACATGAAAAAATAAAATCACATAATCCTGCCAATGAAAGCTTATATTATATGTACTTTAAAGCTTTGAAAGGCAATTTCACATAGGCAAGAACTAAGACTATGAATGATCAATATACACTAGACACATCTGGAATATAGTAAAATCACACAGTTTGAAGTTAAACCAAGTAAAGTTCAAATGTATGTCTGTTGAAGAAGTACGAAAATTTTCTCTCACAAAGAACTGGTTAAAATAAAAACATTATGCTAGTTTTGGCGGCTTTCACATTACTATGAATGAAAAAGTAAGGTTCGCACAGGTAACCATTTCCAATAGCATTGAAGCACATTTGCATATATGGTGGTTGACACACTAACATGAACGAAAAAGCATGATTCATATAGATAACCATTTCCACAAGCAAGATAAAAAAGTATAACCAGCGGCTTTCACACTATAACAAACGAGAAAGTAAAGTTTGTATAGGTAGCCATTTCTGTAAGCAAAGTATAGCAAATACACTTCAGAGTGAGAGCAGAGCAGTGAAAAGATAATCAGATGGGGGTGGTTGTAGACATCAACATCAACATCAACAACGAAATTTTACTGTATAGGTCAATCAAAGAGTATTTTTCAACTAGAATCCAGTACATGTCACATGCATATTTAACCGCTCATATCATAATCATTACATGGAAAACATATTTCAAAGATTCTCAAAAACATAATCTTGCATAGCCCTCTGACAGTGATTCTTCAAATAGCATTTTAAAATGTTCCACATGGATTATACTTCTTGAATGAATTAGTAGCAACATTCCTTTTTTTTTTATTTAATTCAAAATTCTAATTCCAATAGATTTTCTTAGGAATTCAAATCGAAATACATCAAGAGGTTTTGTAAACAAATCAGTCAGTTGTCTTTTGGTGTCAATGTATTCAAGAGAGATGATATTTTTCTTAACTAACTGACGAATGAAGTGATGCCTTATGCCTATGTACTTAGTCCTAGAGTGTTGAACTGGATTTTTTTGAGATATTTATCTCACTCGTATTATCACAGGCTCTTGGACTAGACCATAATCTAAAAGTATTTGTTTCATCCATAGTAGTTGAGTACAACAACTACCTACAGCTATGTACTCAGCCTCGGCAGTAGATAAGAAAATTACATTATGTTTCTTGTTATGCCAAGAAACCAGATTGTTACCGATGTAGAAACATCCTCCTCATATACTTTTTCTGTCATCTGCGCATCCAGCCCAGTCAGCATCGAAAAAACTTACAATGTTTGAGTTAGTATCTTTGAAAAACCAAATACCAAACTTAATGGTAGAATTCACATATCGAATAATTCTTTTAACAGTAGTTGAATGTGATTCCTTAAGATTAGTCTGAAAGGGTGCACAAATTCTTACACTGGAAAAAATATCAGGTCTTCTAGCTGTGAGATACAAGAAATTTCTTATCATACTTTCTGAATGCGATTTGATCAACATTTTCGCCTTTCTCATCTTTTAACAATTTCACTGATGTATTCACAGGAGTTCGAATGGGTTTGGTAGATTCTAGTTTAAATCTCTTAACTAGGTTTTAGCATATTTTAACTGTGAGATGAAAATTTTATCGTCAAACCGTTTAATCTGTAAACCTAGAAAGTAATAGAGTTCACCTACCATACTCATTTTAAATTCCTTTTGCATACATTCAGAAAATAAAAGGGCAAGAGATTCACATTTAGATCAAAAAATAATATTATCAACATAAATTTGTACAACCAAAATATCGTTCTTGTCGTTTTTAATGAAAAGAGTCTTATCCACACTTTCTCTGATGAAATCATGATCTACTAAAAAGGTGGTTAGACGTTCATACCAAGCTCGGGGAACTTGTTTCAGCCCATACAAAGCTCTTTTGAGCTTGTAAACGCGATTTGGATAGTGTGAATTTTGAAAACTTTTCAGCTGTTCAACATAGACAACTTCTTTTAGCTGGCCATTTAGAAAGGAGATTTTCACATCCATTTGGTACAGTTTGAACTTTAAAAAAAAGCAACAGCAAGAAGAATACGAATAAATTCTAATCTAACCACAAGAGCAAAGGTTTCATCAAAATCTATTCCTTCTACTTGTGTGTACTCTTGTGCCACTAACCTAGCCTTATTTCTCACAACAGTTCCTTGTTCATCAGACTTGTTTTTGAAAATCCACTTAGTGCCAATAACGTTAACATTTTCAAGCCTAGACACTAATTCCTAAATATCATTTCTGACAAATTGTTTGAGTTCTTCATGCATAGCATTCACTCAATAATCATCAGTCAGAGCCTCTTTTACATTTTTTGGCTCAATTATAGAAATATAACACAAATGACTTACCTGATTTACCTGATTACGCATTTATCGGCGAGTCATAATTGGTTTTGTTATCTCTCTAATCACTAGATCCAGTGAATGATTTAGCTTTACACGTGAGGTAGGTTCCAAAACTGCTTGTTTCTCAGAAGTATCTTTCAGAACTTTCATCCATTATCTATTTTGGGGAGGCAAGCTGAACAGGATCTTCAATTATCTGTGAATTGGACTAATCTAATTCTGGTGTGACTGTCTCTTCAGTCGTTTTTGTATCATCAACAACAACATTAACAGATTCCATAACAGTAGAAGTACGTAAGTTGAAAACTCTATAAGCTCTACTGTTTAAGGAATAGCCAAAAAATATTCTATCATTACTTTTAGAGTCAAATTTACCTAATTGTTCTTGATCTTTTAAAATGTAACATTTGCTTTCAAAAGTTCTAAAATATTTAACATTTGGCTTCTTACCTTTCCACAACTCATAAGTAGTCTGTTTGGTACCAGATCGTAAATACACGCGATTAATGACATAGCATGCGGTATTTACGGTCTCAGCCCAAAACTTGAGATGAATGTTTTTACCATGAAGCATCACTCTAGCCATCTCTTGTACCACTCTATTTTTTCGTTCCACTACACCATTCTGTTGTGCTGTTTTAGGTGTGTAAAACTCATGTTGGATTCTCTGTTCGTTACAAAAACTTGAGAATTCAAAGTTCTCAAATTCCTTACCATGGTCTGATCTTATCTTAGTGATATGCTAATTTTTTCGTTCCTATTAATTATTCAATCGAAGACATAGAGATTTAAAAACAGCAAAAGTGTCAGATTTTTTACTCAAAAAATTTATCCAGGTGAACCTATAAAAGTCATCCACTACAAGAAAGATATATTTCTTACCACCTATACTCTCTGTTATAATAGAACCAATAAGATATATGTGAAATAGTTGCAGAGGATATTGAGTAGTAAACTGATTTATTTTCTTGTTAAGGACTTTAATTTATTTACCTAGTTGACATAGTCTACACACAACTTTGGTATTGCTGCTCAGCTTAGGAATACCTTTGACTAATTCAGAGTTAGCAAGCCTGGTAAGATCCTAATAATTAATATGACCCAAACGATGATGTCACAATTCTATTTTGTCAATTTTAGCAGAATGGCATATTTGATTGATTTTAGACAAAATTTCATAGCAGTTATCAGAAGTTCGAACACCATGAATAACTGTTTTTTTCTTTTTATCCAAAAATAGACATTCAGTTTTATTAAAATGAACTTCATGGTGTGTGTTGCACATCTGACTAATACTAAGTAAGTTTGCTCTTGGACCGTCAACAAAAAGGATATTGTCTAATTTGGGTAGCCCCGAAGAGTCAATAGATCATCTCCCAATAATTTTGGATGAGTTTCCATCTCCAAATGTGACAAGTTCTCCATCACATGGATCAATACTCGAGAATAAGGACTTATCTCCTGACATATGATGGGAACACTCACTATCCAAATACCACATGAAAGAATTTTGGACTTCTAAAGCAGTATGAACAACATTGCTTATCAAATCAGATTTTCGAACCCAGATAGCACGAGTTTTAGGAAAAGGTTTAGTTTGACAGCTGGGTTTTTGGCCAAAAGAAAGTCAATGCCAGTTGTCCGCTCGAGCACTTAAAGGGACCGCTTGAGCACGCGACTGCCAGTGAACTTGCACATCTCTCTGCCAATTGGCTGCTCGAGTTCTCAGTTGACCGAGAGTTTTATGTTACAGCTGTTTGATTTGATCATGCAATTTTTCTATTTTTCTTTCATGCTGATATGTGGTCAGTGATTTCAGTTTTCTACAAAAAGGTCTAATGTGTCTAAGAATATCAGAGAAATGACAAGTTGGAACAAATTTTTGGAAAACAGTTGATTTTGGTAAACTTTTTTGAACAGGATTTTCTGACAATTTAGTCATTATTTGTTTAGGCTTTTCCAAAACCTTATCCTTACCTGTAGGTATACAGACAGATTTCACTCACAAAGTTGATTTTACCTATGATATTTGATTCAGACGTACTTGCCACGTATCCTAAACCAATTCGATATGTTGCCACTTTTTGCACGTTTAAGATTTCATCCAAACTCAAAGAACCAGCATTCAATTTCTTTAAAGTGGTATTAGCAGTTGCCAACTAAATTTCCAACAATTGCACTATGTCTTTACTAGTCTCAAATAGAGACTTGAACTTAACAGCATCTTGTAATTCTAACTCGAGTTCAAAAACATTTGTTTTGAGCGAATCACATGATTTAATAAGTTCATTTCTCTATTTGTCAAAACTAACCAGTTTCTCAGTCATTTTGGTTTTAAAGATTTTTAGCTGTGAAATCAAATTTTGAGACTCAGTTAGTTCTGACTTTAAATTGTAATTTTTTTTTCTATCCTTTTAACCTTTAGTGTCAGCTTAGTGATAACTTTTGTCATTTTGTAACTTTCTCTGTGTAGTTTATCATAAGCCTACTGAAGGTCTTTCTCATTCCCTTCATCAAAGGCAGAACTTGAATCAGGGTCACTTTGAGAGGCACGAGATTCATGATCTAATAATTCAGACTTACTTGATCCTGTGAAAGCAGCAAAAGCAATGAACTTACCATCATCATTCTCTATTTCTGACTCGTTTCTATCGTCATATGATTCAATCTCATCATCCCACGTTACAGTGAACACTTTTTCTTTCTTTTTTTCTATTTATTTGGACAATTTTGTGCAATATGTCCATATCTCTGATATTCAAAGTATTGTATCTGGTTCTGAACTTTAACTTTTTTCTTTTCAACCTTAACCACATTCTTACTTTTGTCATCAAAATGTCTACATTTTGACTTGAGGTTAGATTTTTTTATTTAAAATAAAAATTTTTGATTTTTTTACAATAAATGCCATAACATCGGGATCAATATCAGTTTCATCGTCTAAAAACTCTAGCTTAGCCTTAGAAGTTTTTAAAGTAACGCCCTTTGATTTTTTTGGTTGACGTAGAGTAGATTCAAATGTCTGAAATTTTTTAACCAATTGTTTAACTCTAAGTGAATTAATATCTTTACATTTTTCAATAACAGTAATTTTTGGTTGAAAACGTTCAGGTAGTGACCGTAAAATTTTTTAAACAATGTGAGATTTAGAAATTTTTTCACCAAGAATAAAGTTGAAATTCACTATGTCACTCAACTTAGCATAAAATTCATCAAAGGTCTCATGATCTTTCATTCGATGAGTTTTAAAACTTGTGGTGAGCCTTTGAAGTTTAGAAATTTTTACAGTTGATGTATCTTTGTGTGTGATTTCAAGAATAATCCATACTTTTTTAGTAATTTCACACGTACATATACGTTTGAATTCGTCAGGTGTGACACTACTAAAAATAGCATTGATAGCCTTGCTATTCCAGCCTGTTTAATCTAAATTCTTTTTCTCCCATTGTTCAGTGGGTTTTAAAATAATATCAGTACCAGATTTAACAGTAGGAGGGGTATAATCAATTATAACAGTCATTTAAACCATCTCATCAATAGATTTGAGAAACGTCCTCATACGAGTTTTTCAATAGGGATAGTTCCCACCATCTAACAACAGGAGTCGAACAGTTGAGTTTTCTTTTCTAGGAAATTCTATAAATGTGATTGATAAGGATCGAAAACTTTTTGAAACAAAAAGAACTTACTTTGTTACCAATTGAAAAGAATATAATTTTTTCTTATTTTGAAAAATAATATTTTTAACGATGTTAAACCAATCACAAGCACAAATCACAACCAAGAAGAAGAACCCACAACACAGAAAATTTTTACGTGAAAAACCCAAAGGGTAAAAAAATTACGGGACAACCAAATCTAGGAATCAAGCACTAAACATGAACAGACACAATACAACTTATAGACTCATTGATCGACTCCTCAATCTTCTAGTCCTAAGCTTGTATGCCGAATTCTCGTTGACTATCTTTCTCTTGATTCTTACTATAATGAATCCCCGTAGCAGTCTTCTCCAGTAAAAACCTCCGTCAGAGCTTAGAACGTCTTCTAAGCTTTGTTGTCGAATAATCTACGATGTTTTGACACACAAATCAACTCATGGTATAATCTTAACGCTTAAAAGTATTCGGTCTAAAAAGAGCTAATTTCGTGCACCAATAATGATCTATATATATAGATCCTCAAACCCTAGGCAGCTAGAAATAGGAAACAATTAAACTGCCTTGACACTGCTCGAGCGGTCAGTTGGGCGCTCGAGCGGTTAGGTGGCCGAAGCTCTCATGTATTATGTAAAAGAAAAAAAATATTAATAATTCTTAGCACTCATGTATGTTAAGAACCTCTAATATTTGAATTAAAAACTAATTTGTCCTTTCTTGTCTAATAAAAAATTAACTATGCAAGAAAAAACAAATTAGTTTTGAATCCTTTTTTTTTTTTTGATCGGCAAAGAGAAAAATTTTATATAAAAGTAGGACGAATAGCATCTAAAGGGAGTGAAGCTCCCTTGCAAAGATGCAACAAATATCCACAAAATATACAACTAAGATCCCGTGATTGGCATAAAACCAACCTACTAAGAATCAACACAAGATCATCAAAACATTAAAAGTTACAACAAAACAGCATTACTTCTACTTACCACTCAACAGAATGGATGCACCCCTCTGGACCTCTTTTACATAGACACTTGCTAATCAATCAGTAGAGTACACCAACAAAACCACAGAAGCTACAACAAAACCATCATCCTGTCCAACTGAGGCCAATAAAGATCATGCACAGCAAAGTCGAGCCATCCTTCTTTTCAACTCTATACGCAGCAGATGCAAAAGATCTCCTACACAACAAGCTTGACATCATTACCACCCTGCTCCAAGAGTACACTGCTGCAATTAAATTGATTTTAAGCTTCTAACTGCCTTAATACGGTACAGGAAGTTTTCAACCGTAAACACTAGAAATTTTAGAGTTGCCTTGAGCCATACGGCAACGTGAATTTTGGCTTCCTCAGAGGTTTGATCCCAGCTTGAGGTTTCCAGCTTGAAGATCTTCTTATTCCTAGCTATCCAAATGGACCATAATGCTGCGTAAAACATGCAATCCCAGATCTTGCGCTTCAAACCACGACCTTCTTCATCGCACCACCAGCTGAAAAGAGACATCAGATCTTTTGGGCACGCCCAGCTCCCACCCCACCAACAAATGATGTCCGACCAGACTCTCCATGCAAACGAGCAGTGCAGTAGTAAATGGTAGGCTGATTCCACTGAGTTTTCACAAAGGACACAAAGACCAGACTCATTCGAGGGGAGGATATGCCTGTTGATTAGGAGCTCTCTTGTTGGAATCCTATTCAACAGCGTCAAACAAGCTAAG
>JAULJZ010034794.1:0-14869 GCA_032270985.1 Heliamphora pulchella
TTTGCATATATTTAATATTCGTTGTTTTGATTCATTAGAGGGTGCGATCTTATATGGGTCTATATTTTCGGTGAGTTTGATAGCGATATTATTTATATAAAAAATATTAATTATTGACGGAATCCACGTCCCGAAAGATCGGGATTGACGATTCCCACTTAAGGAAGCATATAACTTTTGACCGGGTCAAACCCTGCTGGTGGATTTGATTATCCGGCTGTCAAATAAGTTAAGCAGAGGGGTTTAAGAAATATCAAGATGCCGATTAAATTAAATTATTAGTAATTAAATTTAATTGACGTGTACCGAGAATCTTATCGTGGGAAGAAATGGTAAGCATTTAATAATAGGTGCTCAATGCTATATGGTATTGAGATTATGAGTCAGAGTGCAATTATAGTTCTTTAGTGGTGTGAACTATAATTCAGTATTTTATAAAAATTGTGAAAATCGCTGCTGATTTTTCATAATTACAGATACCACTATGAGGTTTTCTTAATTGCAAAAATCGCTGATACGTATCTGTGTTTCACTGGAAACAGATTCATAATTTGTCTTCTAAGACTAAAGCTGTCTTAGTTCTGCCGGTATAAGTTCTCGGAGGATTATAGCCCACACTATATCCGAAAATTGCATAAGAAAATATAGTAGAAGATCTGGTAGGAGCTTCAACTCGGATTCAACTCGTAGTTGAAGATTCGACTAGTAAAAAGGTATTCTTGTAAATTAACTTCGGATGCACGGGTTTTATTTTGATCGTTCGTCATCAAAAATTTTATCTGGAGCCCGTTTTGGCGATTGCCCGTCCAGTTAATTTTTTTCGTTAATCGTTTGCAAAAACAAAGATCTTGACAGTTTTGCCTACAACAATTAGTATCAGAACCGTTTTATTTTTTATTTTTGATTATTAGGGCTGTGTAGGTTTAGAACTGTTACTAATTTTGTTTGCAGGTGTTCTAATTTCGGTTTTATGATCGTCATGTATTTTTCATGTTTAATTGAATGATGTGAATGATAATAATTTTTTTAATCACGGAGGTTGACCGTGATTAGATTGAATGTGAGCCTTTAGGACATAGGATCGATGTAATAGCTAGCTTTATATTTTAAATATCTATTAAGATTATTTAAAAATAGGTTAAACATATCTAAGAACACGAAGAACGAAGGCGGCACTAGCGGTGGTTTAGATTTTTACGGGTCACGAATCGCGGTAAGTTTTTTTTATGGTTTTAAATAGTTTTTTTCAGTGAGTTTTGTTGAAGTTTTTATGAATAAAAAACAGCATAAAAAACAAGTCAAAACAGCGTGGAAAAATCACCAAAACAGCACGGTTCTGGCGGTTTTGCCGGCGGCGGTTCGGCGGCGATTTTTATGATTTTTTGGGCTATTTTGGGATTGTTTTTTGGGTAGTATTATAAACAAAAAAATAGCAGTAAAACACACCTCAAAATATTGTCAAAACTAGAAAAAACATTGGACTAAAATCACAACCCAAACAGGCGGCAACAGGCCGGCGGCGGCGGTGCCCGGTGGCAGCAGCTTCCAAGTAGTTTTTTGACAATTTTTTGGGCTATTTTCTAGAATTTATTTTAATAGAAATATTCTAACTTTCAAGAGCTTTCCAAGGGTATAAAATTCGCTGAAAACAGAGTTCGGGAAGAGGTCGAAAAACCCTCGAGAAGTTAGTGGTTTAAGGCAGGGACGCTGGTGAGCGGCGACAGTTCATTCTAGGTAGTTTTTGGGCAGTTTTTCGAGTTGTTTTTGAGTAGAAGTTTTCATTTAAAAAATAGTACTTTTTGAGAGCTTTCTTTTGATATAAAGTACGCCAAAAATAGAGTTTGAGAAGAGGTCAAAAAACTTCGAAAAGTTGGCGACACAGTGCTGTGGCGAGCAACAGCATTTTTTGAGGTCCGGGCTAATTTTTTAGCTATTTTTGGTACTGGTTTCGAGCAAATTTTTTGACAGAAATCCCATATGTTGAGAGCTTTCCAACAGTATAAAGTTCGTCGAAGACGGAGGTCGGATGAGGCGGTAGGAGTCTCCTGAAGGTGGCAGCAAGGTGGTGCCAACGGTGGCTGGTGGTTGCCGGCAATTTTCTCTCTCCCAAGGCTGATTTTGATGTATATTCTGATATATACGAGACTAATATGATATATATTGATATATCAAATAGTATCAGGGAAGCTTGATGCAATTAGGACACCGATTCAAAGGCAAACAGGGATTAAAACAGCTGATTCTCTTAGGGAGACTGAAACACCTCAGTGTTTCACTTGGATCATAAAATCGAGATATATGTATATATCGTATTTATATTTATATGAACTGCGTGGATAATTGCATATCTATTTTATTTATTGTGTTAATTTAATTAATTCAAAAATTCGATTTTAATAAAAATATTTTGTATGAAAAAATAAAATTATGTTTTTTTAATTAAATAAAAAAACTTTAGATATTTTATTTTTTACAAAATATCACATTTAAGATATTTTTTTTAATCGGATATCTTGAAAAAATGTGAGAATTAATTTCGAATTTTGAATTAATTAAGTAGAAAAATATTTAATCGAAATAAATTATTATTTTTTAAAAAATATGGATCGAAAAATAAAATAAATAAATTTCTTTAATCACTACCTTAGCTGAAAAGCTAAAAGAAAAACTCTGCATTTATTAAATTTTATTTTTTACGCATTTAAGCATGAAAAGATAGTTTGATAAATTAGAATACTTAAAATCGTGCGCACGGAAAGATATTTGATTCTTTCAGATCGTGTGGTTTTCGAAATTAATAAATTTATTTTAATTAAATAGATTTTTATAACACTTAAAAAATGTTTTAAAATATAAATAGGAGAGAGAATTTATTCATAAATAAATCATGCAGTCTCCATTACTAGTTTGTAGGTGATGCAATTAAACCCTACGTGTTGGCAGTAAGGCCTTTCTCCCCATTTGACAGATTAATTGCGGTATCGACAGTACAAACTTCATTTAGGAATAATTCTGGATAATTGTTAGTGTGGATTACTTTTCCATCTGAAGAGTTCATTGCGAAGCGATTGATTTGGGATTAGGTGATGGTTAACACTTAGCAGTATATAATAATATTCTCTCCATCTAAGTCACTGCTATTATATACTGAACCGAAACTATGTCAGCTATTTAATTTTACTTGGCATGGTCAGTTGCTTAGATAGTAAAATTAAAAAGAATTGATCTGTTTAGTCTTATGAAGGATAGTAGGCGTCTTTCCATCGAGATATGCTATTCTCATGTTAGTAAGCTATTGGCGAATTAATTTTAAAATGGTAGAGAGAACCAAATTAAAATGAATTCAAAATTTTGCTCATCATAATTAAAGTTTTTTTTTTATTTTGTGATTCTCATTATTAAAATGAATTTCAACCTACTCGCTTCTATACTCAAAGAAAACAAACTTACGGGATTGAATTTTGTTGACTTGAAATGTAACTTGGATATAACTTTAACTACAAATGGTATTCTTTTAATACCAAGAAATGTGTTTATTTCGGAAAAAAATTCTTCCATTAGGCCGAAAGGTATGAAGAAGAAAAAGGTTCAGAAACAGGGAGACAGTTTTCAGGATAGTTAGTGGGCCACAAACTGGAATGAAAATGCCGAAAGACAGATGTTTTCACTGCAACTAGGCCCGGCACTGAAAAAATCTATGTCCAGTATTTCTTAAAATGTAGAACAAACAGGATAATTTTTATTCACTAGTTGTGAAAACATGTTTAGTTGTGTTATCTACAGGTACCTAGTGTATAGATACAGGAGCCACTAATCATGTCTAAAATTCATTGCAGGGGTTTCAAAAAATCCAACAACTTAGTGATGGGGAGATTTACCTGCATATGGGCAATAATACAAAGGTAACAACACTTGCAGTAGAAGATGTCACTCTCAGTTTTGGTAGAGATCGGGTTTTAATATTGAGAGATTGTCTTTATGTACCTGCCATTAAAAGGAACTTAGTTTTCATTTCTGGATTGACTAAAGAGGGATATTTGGTTTATTTTAATAACTCTTCTACACTGCAACTGACTGAAATGAATAACACATCTAATTTACCATATTAGAGAAAGTTTTTGTCTTTAATGAACTAAATATTTCTTTAGCACTTACACTTGGATTATATTAATCTAAAAAGGATAAATAAACTGGTAGTAGATGAACTTTTGAGTTCATTGAAAGTGGAGGCACTTCCAGTGTATAAATCTTGCTTAGAAGGTAAAATGTCCAAGAGACCCTTTTCGGCTAATGGCTATAGAGCTAATGAACCGTTGGAGATGGTTCATTTTGATGTGTGTGATCCTATGACTGTTAGAGTTGGTATACTGAAAACTATGTTTTTAGTATTTAATTTTTTCTAATAAAATTAAAATTTTATTTTATGAGAATCTTTATGAGCAATGTATGCATATCATTTCTTAATGTTATGCATGGATATCCGATATTCTGTATAGTATTTAATCTGGTGTGTAGAGTACGATTTACACACAGAAGATCAAATTTTAGGTTCTTGCAAAATATAAATTTTTTGTTAATAATTTAGATGGAAATAGACATACCATCGGTACTACTATAACACAGAGTTTTAGTACGCCTGTCTTGCTTATAGGGAACAAATAATAGCGTCGTCTATTGTTCCGACTCTCTGTGTTAGTACACTGTGTGTATTGAACGGGACATTTAGGATAATTAATTTTATACTGACTAAATAAATTAATTCACACTCCAAAGTTATTATGAGTAGTGCTTATCATCTTAATACCGAAATAATTATTGATTTGTATATATTTAATATTCGTTGTTTTGATTCATTAGATAGTGCAATCTTATATAGGTCTATATTCCCGGTGAGTTGAATAGCGGTATTATTTATATAAAAAATATTAATTATTGACGAAATTCACGTCTCGAATGATCGGGATTGACGATACCCCCTTAAGGATTCTTTTAAGTTTTGACCGGGTCAAATCCTACTGGTGGATTTAATTATTCGACGGTCAAATAAGTTAAGTAGAAGGGTTTAAGAAATATCAAGATGCCAATTAGATTAAATTGTTACTAATTAAATTTAATTGGCAGATATCAGGAATCTTGACGTGAGGAGAAATGGTAAGTATTTAATAACAGAAACTCAATACAAGAAAGTCTTGAGATTATCGGTCAGAGTGTAATTATAGTTTTTTAGTGGAGTGAACTGTAATTCAGTATTTTATGAAAATTGTAGAAACTACTGCGTCTTTTCATAATTGCAGAAACCGTTGGTAGGTATCTGTGTTCTACTTGAAGTCTTACTCATAATTACTCTCCAAGTGCCTTCTTTTTTTTCTCCAAAGTTATTTTTTCTAAATAATAAAAAATAAAGGGGAAACAAAGCTTGATGCTTGAAGACTGTTTTGGTAAATCGCAGCAACAACACAAGCACTGTTTTCAGGCGCAAACAGTAGCGGCACAAAAGGCCAATGGAGCAAACTTTTCCAAAATTGTGGCGCACAGTTTCCAAGCAAAAAAAAAAATTCCTATGCAACGCCGATTTCCTAAGAAAATAGTTTGGCGCAATACCCAATCCAGTGGTGCAGCAAGTGAAAAAGATCGAAAACAACACTATTTTCCCATCAACTGGCGCAAACCGCCGGATTCCAAAAGGTTGAACAACAACACCAATCATCAAGCAGTGGCGGAGCAAAACTGTGCTGCAAACATTGGTGCAACAGTCTGGATTACTGTTTGATGCAATATCCCTAGCAGTTTTCCAGGCGCTATTTCGGTAAAAAAGTAGCTTTTAATTCCCAGGCTGTTTCGGCCATCAAGGGAATGATTGATTGGAAGGAGCTATTTGGTTGATAAAACCAGCAATTTCGAACGCAAACACAGCAGGCGCAAACACAATCCTAATCAACCTCAAACAGCAGTGTTCATCCAAATAGGAAGTTGATTCAGAAAAGGATTTTTAAGCTCATCATTTTTTTTAAAAATAGAATACTAAAAATCTTTAGAGTTTTAAATTGATCATAAAATCGGAATATTTATATTTATCTTGCATTTAATTTTTTTTAACTGCGTGGATGATAAATATTAGTTTTATTTATCCTGTTAATTTAATTAATTTGAATATTTAGTTTTAATTAAAATATTTTGTAATGAAAAATAAAATTAAATTTTTTTAATTAATTAATTTTAATTAAATGAAAAAACTTTAGATATTTTATTTTTTACAAAATATCACGTTTAAGATATTTTTTTTAAATCGGATATCTTGAAAAAACATGATAATTAATTCTGAATTTTGAATTAATTAAATAGAAAAATATTTAATCAAAATAAATTATTACTTTCAAAAAATGTGAAACGAAAAATAAAATAAATAAATGACATTAATCACAACCTTAGCTGAAAAACTAAAGGAAAAACTGTGCGTTTATTAAATTTTATTTGTTACGCATTTAAACATGAAAAGATGTTTTAATAAATCAGAATCTTTATAATCGTGTACACGAAAAGATGTTTAATTCTTTCAGATTGTGTGGCTTTCGAAATTAATAAATTTATTTTAATTAAATAGATTTTTATAACCCTCAAAAATATTTTAAAAATCTTAGTGGGAGAGGAAATTTATTCACAGATAAATTCTGCGGTCTCCTTCACCAGTTTGTAGACAATGCAATTAAACCCTGCATATTGCCAGTAAGGCCTTTCTCCCTATCGGACAGATTAATTGCAGTATCGTTAGTACAAACCTTCTTTAGGGATAATTCTGTGTAATTATTAGTGTGGATCACTTCTCTATCTGAAGGGTTCATTACGAAGCGATTAATTTGGAATTAGGTTATACTTAACACTTAGCTGTATATAATAGTTTTCTCTCCATCTGAGTCAGTGCTATTATATAATGGACTGAAATTATGTCAGCTATTTAATTTTACTTGGCATGGTCAGTTGCTTAGATAGTTAAATTAAAAGAAACTAGCATGTCTAGTCTTATGATGGATAGAAGACGTCTACGGCATCCACCCATCGTGGCATACTATTCTCAGGTTACCAGGTTGTCGGAAAATTTAATTTTAAAATGGTAGAGGGAACAAAATTAAAATGAATTCAAAATTTTGCTCAACATAATTAACGGTATTTTAATTATGTGATTCTCATGATTAAAAGAAATTTCAACACACTTGCTTCAATACTCAAAGAAAACAAACTTACATGACCAAATTTTGTGGACTGAAAATCCAAATTGGATATAGCTTTAACTACCAATGATATTCCTTCAATATCAAAAAATGTGTCTGTTTCAGAAAAAGATTTTTTCTCGGGGCCAAATGGCATGAAGAAGAAAAAAGTTCAAAAATAGGGAGACACAATTTTCAAGGTAGTTAGTGGGCCACTGCCTGATGTGAAAAAGTCGAAAGACAGATGTTTTCACTGCAATTAGACCTGGCACTAGAAAAAGTTATGTCCAGTATTTAGCAGAACAAACAGGGTAATTTTTGTTCACTGGTTTTGGAAACATGTTTAGCGGTATTAGATACCAGTACCTGGTGTGTAGATACGGGAGCCACTAATTATATCTGCAATTCATTGTAAGGGTTCTAAGAAATTCGATAACTTAGTTATGAGTAGATTTACCTGCATATGGGTAATAATACAAAGGTAGCAGTAGTTGCATGTCACTCTCAAATTTGATAAAGATCGAGTTTCAATATTAAGAGATTGACTTTATGTACATGCCATTAGAAGGAACTTAGTTTCCGTTTCTGGATTGGCTAAAGAAAGATGTTTTGTTTATTTTAATAACTCTGTAATTATTAAAGATAATAAACGGATTATCTGTTCTGGTACATTGGTGGATGATCTTTATATTATTACTCCAATCTCTCCTACTGTGACACCCTGACCCGTTCTATTTTAGAAATGATTGAGCATTGATGGAGTAAGAATTAAAACTTGAGCTTGGTGATATTTTGAGTTTGGATACCTGTAAAAGATATATTAGAAGAAGAATATGGGGCTCTAATGGATGTTTGAATAAAAATAATTGAAAAGTGTGTGAAGAAAAGTGATATACCTTCACTAAATTGGCCATAACGTTTTGTACAAAATGAATTTTGGTATGAAGTTTGAACCAATGGAAAGTAGACTTCCGGAACTTCAGTTTTAGGATAAGAACGACCCCGTTTGGAGTTCGGATGAAGGAGATAAGGTTTTTCAAAGTTGGACCAACAACGCAGTCGCAGAGACGGATCGATCGGTCTGTGACGGACAGAGGCTATAAACCTCGGTTTTTGGGCTGAAATCCTCATTTTCTCTTTTCTCCTCTCTCTCTAAAAGCTTGGGAGCGAGCTAAGATTTAGTCTTTGGGGGTCCTTGAGGGTTTCCATGTTCGTGGGAGTTGGAGATCTTGCCATTTTCTTGCACGGGCAGCCGTTGAAGAGTGTGGGTAGGCGCTAGAAGCTCCCTTGAAGTTGCGTGTGTTGAGCTTTGGCGAGTTGGAGCTCACGCGGGGGTTGAATCTTGATGGTGGATTTTCTTTGAGGTAGGATCTTGACTACTCTTTGTGGTTTACTATGATTTATGTTGAAGTTTTTCAAACTATATTAAATCCTAGTGAAGTGTGATATGTGATATAAAGAGAAGTAAGAATCGGTGGGGGTTTTTGTATGAGTATCTTTGATTACATGAATATGAGTTGTTGATGAAAAGCTAAGAGGTTGGCAAAAATGAGAGGATGTTTTGAAAGTATAAAGATATAACTTTTCTTATACATTGATGATGGTGGGTTGGTTTCATGGAAATGTGAAATGAAAGTGTTGAAACATATGTTTAATTAGATGTGTGTGTTGAAACGTTGGATGAGTTGATAAGGTGATGTTTTGAAAGAAAAGAATAAAATAATTTGTGAACTTTGGGATTTTAAGAAATGACTATCCATGGTTTTAAGAAAATATAGTACAAAGAGATTTTTGGATTGTTTTTTCTCTACACAGAAACTTTGGCGCCCCGAGGGAGGTTTGGAAATGGTTTTTCTCTCTTTTAAAGGTTATTTCTTATCTAAAAGGTTTTAAAGAGGTGCTACAAGGCTTGCTAGTATTAAAAATCAAGTTTTTGGCTTAAAAGGGACCTGGAACAGGACAGCTCGATAGACCGATCGATCGGTCTATCGAGCGGTCTTTTGGTATTCTTGGTACTCTTGTGCAGGCAAGAGACCGATCGATCGGTCTCTTCATCGATCGATCGGTCTGGGTATTTTGTACGATTTTTTATGTTTTTCTTAAAGATTTAGCTTTTGGGAACTTTAAACCTAACTTTTGGATTATTCATCATAGTAGTTAAACTCTCGGTTGGGTGTATTTCAAAAAAGATTTGAATTCATAATTTGTTTCGTTTTGAATCGTGTTGGGTTAAATAAGTTTGGATGGATATTGTTTACAAAGTGGGTTATTGAAGAGTTGTGATTTGGCATGGTCATATTATAACATAAAATTTCAAATCTTGAAAAGAATAAATGAGTTTTTAAATGTATTTGTACATACATATGATGGGTGCTTCCCTTTCTAATAATATGATTATTATTGAATTAAATTTCGTGTTGATACACTATGAAATTGCTCAAGAATATGAGAATCATGAGAACTTACGTGTTGAAGTGATGATGCATAATGCATAAGCTATGAAAACAAAATTTGAGTACCTGAATGAAATATGATGTGATTATAGTTGAGTTAATATTTATGTTGGTGTTTAGTGACATTGAGTAATGATGTGAACTATGGGAAGCTACATAATGAAACTATTAACTTGAGTTGAAACCCCATGGTTGAATGTGGAATTTACATAATGAGGGGTTGCGGTCCTACGGTGAGAGCCCGTGAAGATTTATGCATAATGAGGGGTTGCGGTCTTGCGGTGAAAGCCCGCGAAAGTTTACATTCGAAGGTTAAATGTGAAAATTGAGCACTTGATTTTAATGAACCGTACGGATTAATATGAATAAAGGAATGAGTTAAAAAGGGGACATTCGTGTGCGTGGGTGTGTGTGAGGGAAAAAAATGACTTGGTGAAACTTATATTTGTTTATATTTCAGTTACACCCATCACACCTCACAAATCATGCATAATACTTGATTATCTTTATCCTACGAGCTTTGGCTCATGTATATATATCCAAAACCATTTCAGGTTTCAAGGTTCCGGGACAATATCAGGGCAAAGGATGCATGTGGATGAAGGGACAGAGGGAAGATCTAGTTTTTTTTTGTATTTACACAACATCATGATTGTGTAGAAAGTGAAAATGGATGATTGTAATAATATATGTATTGTAAAGGAACTCTTGAAATTAAAGAATCTTGTTTGGCCTTTGTGATGCATACGTATTTTGTTAGAAGAAAATATTTTTATTATGGTTGTTACAGGAAATTGGGTTGAGTTTATGGGTTCTCGGGGTTCGGGACGTTACAAATGGTATCAGAGCTCTAGGTTCGAATACTTAGGAGCCATGGGGAGTTAGGAGGCCCTTCGAAGAGAGTTATTTGATAAGAGTAGGCACCACTACACGGTATGAATTGTGTGCTTGCATGAGTTTGTGATTAAATTATTTTGAGCATGTTGTATGTTTATATGAGCATGTAGGTTAAGTTTTGGGGTTATGTGACGTGCCAATGGGCGTCCGATCAACTACTTTGGGGTTTGAAATAGAAAAGCATTTGGCCAACGTTCTTTCTATGAGAAATCTGAATTAGTTGTCCGGATTGTTGCGTCAGTCTAAGGCTTTTCCTCAGTATGTGATTATGTGTTTGTGTGATGTGACTAGGTGATGGGTAGTATGTAGTATGGTTGTAGAAGGTTAAATCGAGTTTAACCTAGTTAGGAGTTATGATATCCTCGTTATAGGAGTTATGCATGTGCGAACTAAGATGAGTTAAGCCCAGATGGTGATGTGGGTTTGAGAATATGTCTGGGTGGTCAATATTCATGGTGGGTGTGAGCCCGTGAGACTAGTAGTGATTTTTTGGTATGTTTTGTACTCATATGAGCTGGGATGACTGTAGTAGTTGTCCATTGTGAGTGCTACCTGTAGTTTGATGAATGAATGTGGTGGGCTGTGTGAAACCTTTGGGAGGTTGTTTATTGTGGTTGGAGATAAGGTGCGATTTTGGGCGTGTTAAGGATTATGTACGTCATGAGCTATGCTATGTCTTGAGCCGTGCTATGTTATGAGTCGTGTGCCCCGAAATTGGGTATGGACAGGAACATAGTGGACGGGAGAGTAATAATCTTCGGCCTAAGATGTGTTAGAAAGTTTGAGGATGACCAGTGATTTTCTTTGAGGTGTGTTGCCAAGTTACGTTCTATGATAGAAGTTAAAAGTTGTACGATGGTGAGTATGTGGATCGGAGATGTTGTCGACAGATAGATTCTCGAATGATATACACGTAAGTACAGAGATATGTGTATTGGTGAATGATGATTCGAGTTTGCTCGGAGAGTTTGACGGAGAAAGGTTTTGTGATTAAGGTTGTCGTCCTCAAGCTTAGGAGATTTTGTGGAATACATGGTGTATGCCAAGAAATAGAGCGTGAGTATGTGAGATTTGAAGGGCATGTGGTAGATATTGCCAGTGTGGCCAACTCGATCGTTCTAAGATGATGTGTTAATTGGTAGAGATTCTTTAAAAGGACAATAGTGGTGGTTTGTATCTGGCTTAAAGTCTAGATGTGATGGTATCTTGTTATCCTAAAGGGACGAGTGATAAGGTAGTGTCTTTGGTCTAAAGTTGATAAGCGAGGATCGTTTGTTCGTGTAGCATGTAGTTGCCTTCATGGTTAGATAGCTGTGCGTCGGCGGTACGCCTACAGTGACATAAGAGACAAGTGTTTCCAGTTGAATGTTTTGTTGTTTTCTGAAGAGTGTACAAGAGTTGTGAGTTTGAGACTATAGTATGGTTTTTTTTGTTTGGTTATTACCCAACTTTCAGGAATCGAGCTAGTGTGATACGACCTTGTGAAAGGATGCTCTAAAGTGATACAAATATCTATGTCATTGTGTAGTGGTGGAGGAACGGTGAGGATCTGGTGTGACGAGGAACATATTTATTATGTATGGTAATTCTAAGAGGTAGCGGCATGGAGCGAGTGCCTAAAGCTGACTCGTGATTTTTCTTAGATGGAGAGATGTTTTGTGGCTGATTGACCAGTGTGATTATTATTTTTTTGATATAAATAAAGCGTTGGGATCATATGAGTGTGGGTTCGTTTACCCGTGGTTTCTTAGAGAGTCCGTTGCTTTATCTCGTAAACCCGAGCATCTGAGTGAGGTTTCTGGAAATGTAATTTGATTGCAAGGGATGTTGGTAGTTTTAATTCTCGTTGAGAGAGAGAGAGATCTTAAGAAAAATTCAGTAATTGAGATGTGTGTGTAGTGAGAATCCTCCGAGCATGTAGATTCGTGGTTTGATTGTTATCCTCGTGAGTAGGAGATCATGTTTGGGGAGTGTGCTGGGTGTAGGGGGTTTGAAAGAACCGTAGAAGGGTTCGATAATGTGGTTGGCTCGAAGTTAAGACGGTGATTCCTGGATATGATACGTTTGAAGGATGATTGTATTCGACCTTGGGTTTAAAGGTAGGTATGTTGTTTGCTTAGGAGAACGAAGTGTGGAATAATAAGGTTCAGCAATGTATTGAGCAGCTCGGATGGCCTAGAACAATAAGCAAGAAACCATGTGTTAAGGTGTTGGCGACAGGTGTGTACCCAAGGAGCGGAAGTGTAGAAGGCATCTGTATGGTTGTGGGAGTTGCGAGTAACTTTGGGTGGAAGATTTCAGGATCGAGGTTTTCTTGTCTGGTGCCGTGCGTTTTCTATGTGAGTCGCTCAGACGTTGGGCTCGAGGCTGTGACGTGGCTGTAATTTGCCTAACGGGAGTTAGGATAATGAAGTGTAACCTTGCAAAGTGAAGTCCTAGCACAACGAGATGTGTTATACGGAATATGGGGATTAATGAAGTTCGGGCGTGTGTGAATGAGGCATGAGAGGACATTGAGGTTGGGTTATGATTTCTGATTGGCCGTTTCTTTCTCAGGAAGAAGATATGGTTGTCTTATAAATAATGGCCGTGTGCGGACTATTCCACCTTGGTTTGGTGAAATTGTTGAAACCATTGGTTGATTCTTAGTTTGGTTGTTTTAGGGAGATCCGTGAGTTGCGCCTAAAGGATGGATACTATTGGAGTCAGGTGCTCGGAGAACTGAATTCCTTGTGGGTTTTCAGGATAGTGTTTATTTGCTCTACCGTGTAAGTGTATGTGTGTGTGGCTGTGTTCCCTAGGAGATGGGATTAGTAGATCAGAAATGTTTGTCCTTGTTGAAGAGAGGAAGTATTGAGGCGTAAGATTTTCTCTGCGGTGATTAACGGAGGATTGTTAACCGTTGTGTGCAGTTTGTGTTCGGTGGTGTAAAGTATGGTTACACCTTTAGTTCTTAGTGGAATGGAAAGTTTGTTAGAACCTTGCGACGAGGGTATTCACGTGGTAGGCGTTTGATAGACTTTTGTGAGTTGAGGCTCGAGCTACTCAAAGTTCTTAAAGTCGAGGAATGGTCGTCAACGGTAGTAAGTGTTGTGCTTTGGGTGTAGCTGTGTGTTTAGATTTTGGCCTGAAGAGTGTGATAAGACATAAGTCAAGAAGGATTCAATGTTTTAAAAGTTTGGGTTGGTGTGACCTACCAAGGCTGACATGATGGCTTGGCTTGGAATGAGAGGACCGTGATGAGTTTGATATAAGATGATGTTTCTAAGAATAAAAGACAAGTCTTGGTTGGTTACTTGACGAATAAGCCTTGGGCTTGGAAACTTTGCTATTGTGGATGCAAGGGATCGATCTATGGGTTGATATCAAAATTTGGGGTTGACGGCAGATAACAGTGTTCATGTTTGATTTGAACTTGATCTGTAGATCTAGAATCAGTGATCTGAGAGTGAGATGTTGAGTTATGTGGTGGAAAGTTGTTACACGAGAAGTATGATGTGGATTAGTAAATACCTGTGTGGATTTTGTAGATGTAATGCCGGGTCGATTTTGTAGCAAGTTGATTGTGTGGAGTTTTTTCTTGGATAATGTGGTGGCACCTAGCGTTCCTCCAAGGTGAGAAATGTGGTTAATGATAGAGGATGAAAGTTTGGAGGAAAAGTATTCTTGTGTACTCCAGGTGGATTAAACGAGTTTTTCTTTGAAAGTGGGTGTTTGTGCTAATGATCATGGATGAGCATCTTGTCAGTTTCAATGACGACATTGTTAGTATAAGCAGATGACGATGTGGTATCAAGATGAATGGTCGTCAGTTGATCCTCAGAACTTGAGTAAGGTTTGTATGTGGAAACTATGACTTCACGTGATCAGTGTATGGGTTTATCGTCGTGTGATAGACTTGCAAAAATAGTCCTTGAAAAGCCTTGCAAGATGTGATGAAGTCAGTATGTGGTAGTGAGTGATAACCACTATGTTTTAGAGTAAAGGGGGTGTTTGGGACAGTTTAGATTCTTGGATAGCCTGGCCTCGTATTACGCATTTTTCTGTGGAGTGAATTATGTTTGGTGAGCATTGTGTATCGAGGTTCCAGCAGTGTGTGTTAGAACTTGATTTGATGATTGAGGCGGTGGTATTTGGCTTGAGTTCAGAGTTGAATTTTGGGGACGAAATTCTTTAAGGGGAGAGGAGTTGTGACACCCTGACCCGTTCTATTTTAGAAATGATTGAGCATTGATGGAGTAAGAATTAAAACTTGAGCTTGGTGATATTTTGAGCTTGGATACCCGTAAAAGATATGTTAGAAGAAGAATGTGG
>JAULJZ010034805.1:0-14869 GCA_032270985.1 Heliamphora pulchella
GAAGGGTACTGTGATGCAAATTGGATATCGGACACGAAAGACTCAAAGTCTACAAGTGGATATGTATTTCTACTTGGGGGTGCAGCGGCATCTTAGAAATCTTTCAAATAGACGTGTATAGCATGTTCTACGATGGAATCATAATTCATTGCTTTAGATAAAGCAACTGAAGAAGCCGAATGGTTACGGCAATTTCTAAAAGATGTTCCAAGATGGCCTAGACCTGTGCCAGTTATTTATATCTATTGTGATAGTCAATCGAAAATAGGTAGGGCACAGAGTCATATATATAATGGTAAGTCTAGACATATAAGTCGTAGACATAATACCATTAGAAAACTACTATCAAGTGGGGTTCTCACAATTGACTATGTAAAGTCAAAGGACAATATTGCGGATCCGCTAACTAAAGGGTTAACCAGAGAGTTAGTTGAAAGTGCATCGATGGGAATGGGATTAAAGCCTGTGACATAGAAAGGTATCATGAAGGAAAACCCAACCTAGCTGACTGGAGATCCCAAGATCTAGGTGCAATGGGACAACCTAATTGCATATACCTAGGATAATCACTGAGGAGTTTGTGAACTCTTACCTATTCGTATGATGTAGCGGTGATTTCGAAGGTTAAGCATTAAGCTTTTAATGACTTTTACTGGTGAGTCAGGCTGGTATAGAGAAATACCATTGAATAAAAGTCACCTATGTGAGTATGAAGTGGGGCCGTTTCTTTGAGAATTTGATAAGATAAAATTCTCGAAAAAATACTTGCAGAACTAAGAAGAGTGTTTCATGGCCAAAACTAACACAACCATGAGAACGAAAACTTTGTTATGATAGTCGTTGTGTGAAGCCTATTGTCTAGATTTACTACTAAGGCGACACAGTTCAAGGCGGTACCGTCCACTTGTTTGCCGGTAAATCCGATAAGTTCTCACAAGGGAAGGTTCAAGGCTAACTGCTACCTATCTTACGCAGGGACATTTAGTTGTCTCTCTCCCTTATAGTCAGCTTTCTAATCTGGGTTTGTACTCCTGCCAATTTCATTCATGGGGAGATTGTTGGCAATATAAATTCAATTGGTTGGTAGAGGTAGAATTTAATTGGCTATATAAATTCAATTGCCAGAATTCATTAGCAATTTAATTCTTTGTAACCCCAAATTAAATTCTGAAATTAGTAGGCCAAAATTGATTTTTGAATTCAATTGGCCAATTGATTTCTTGGTTTATTACTATTCATTTGGTATGTGTAACCCTCAGGAGAGAATGGCTATATATATAGATCTTATCTGTTATTCTGAGAAGAGGATAAAATAGAGGAGAAGAAAAAAACTGAAAAGGTGAGACTGAAATAGTAGAAAAGATAGACAAATTCTGAGATTTCAAAGCTGTGAGAGTGAGAGAGAGAAAGACAGACGAGATACGTTCGAGCAGCCGATCCTTGGAGGTGTTCCAACTTTCGGGTCAACCATTTTATCCTAGGAGAGTGACGCCGGTGGAGAAACCTATAACACCATCGGTAGGCGGTGAACCATTCTTAAAAAAATTACATTTGCAGAACTCGGTTTACATATTTTGTTCATATTCTTTTTGCAATTTTGTTTTCTATAAATTTTGTTTATTGTAATCATTGAAAATTAATAAACATATATTTTCTGGATCACCAAGCATGTACCTTGTATTGCGTTATATTTCTCCTAACACATTCTTCACTCAAACTTCTATGAACCTTCAAAAACACTCACAATTTGGTTTTTCTCCCTCTCTCCCTACCAAAATATCAAGGGGGAAGAAGGTGTTTGGCTTAGTTTATATAGAAGAGAGTTAGGGAACAAAATAATTAATTTTTTGTACTTTTTCTTTTCTTCACCTGAGCTCATTTAATTTAATTCAAGCTTTGAGGGAATAAAATCAGATTTAGGGAAGGCAAATTCGGCTAAGGTCAGTTTAGCAGGACAAAAACCTTGTCCCCCATCAATCAAGAGGTTTTTTTCGATTTTTGTGCCCTTATTGTGCAAGACAATGCATTAAAAGTTGATTTGGTGTATCTTTTTGGTGTCTTTTCTTATTAAGACCTATTATTTTAGTATGTTTATGATAAATTTAGTATTTGTATGTATTATCATAATTTTTATAGCAATTAATTAAATAGATGTAGTCTTTTAATTCAAATTAAGCTATTTTGGCAATATATGACTTTTTGACTTATTTTGTTATGTATGAATTTTAATAATGATTTGTTTGTTTTTGTTAACCTATAACACCATATTATTATGTATATTACTTGCTCAACAAATATTGAATTATTATAAGACTTAATTTAATACATTTCTCATTATTTTAAAGCTAAAAGAAAGAAAAAGCTTTTTTTGGCACCCTTCCCAAGGTGGTCGGCCACCAAGGGGTATTTTTGTTTTCTTTGATATTATTTTGTCATTTGCTACTTAATTGTACTTACATTTTTTATTTAGGGTGTCCATATGTCAAAATTTAAAATTTTTAGGACTTTTTACTGTACTAGGGGTAAAACGGTTATTTTATCCTACTTATGAAGATTTTTTATTTCTAATTCATTATTTCTTTATATTTACTTGATTTAGAATGTTGGGGTACTCTTCGGGTGTTAAGGATTTGTTACCTAAGTTTTGTATTTTTTTAGGGTTTTTGGGCCAAACTTAGGGTTTTCGAGTTGAGTTAAGATTTTAAACATCTTCCGTATTCTATGACCTCGTGGACTATGCGTTACTAATACTAGGTTTCGAGTAGGGTCATTACATATGATCTTGTGGGCTAGCTATCACTAACACTTAAAGATTTGGGATGGGTTTTTATACAGGTCGTTATCAACCGGGTTGTTACAGATTTAAAAAGATTATATTTAATTATTTTCAAAAAGATAAGTGTTGACATTTCATAAGAAATGAGTCGATGCGTTATGCCATTTGTGCTGGCATTTTGCATCAAATGGTTTGACACTCAGTGTCCTTGCGAAAAAAGTTTTGTGTCGACACCAATTGATAATTGAGTTGACACCTTAAGGAAAAGCACGCTTGAAATTCTCAAGTATGTCGACACCATTGAGATTTAGGGTCAACACCTTAACTACTTGCTTAAAATATTTCAGGAACTCAAATGAGTCGATACCATATGATTTTGGGTCAACACCTCCAGTATTGGACTGGGATTTACTTTGAGTCGACACCAATGCAGAATGGGTCAACACTTCAATCACTTTGCATGATTCATTTTGGGTCGACACCAAAGTGTTTTGAGTCGATACCAAATGATCCTTTGGGTTTCAAACTTCAAGTTTCCCGGCTCAACACCAAATTCACATGATCGACACCTAGACACCCTCCGAGAAACAAAATGAGTCGACACCAAAGAGAAATGGGTCGATACCAGAACTAGAAGCCATTTCTTGACTCTAAGTCAAAAGGGTCGACACCAAAGATTTCTGAGTCGACACAAAGATTCTTTTCAGAAATAAGAGTTCTGGGTCGACACCAAACAAAGATGAGTTGACACTAAAACCACCGAGTGTATCTGATATTTTATGAGTCAACACCAGAATGAAGATGGTTGACTCTAAATGTCCCAAGGCTAACTGTAATTTCTTGAGCCGACACCACAACGTTTTTGAGTCAACACCAAAATTCTAGTAGCTATTTTGACAAAATGGGTCAACACCAATGAAGATATGAGTCGACACCAAAGTTTCACCTGAATAACTAAATAAATGCATGAGGTCAACACCAAATGTTTCATAAGTCGAAACCACGGTGTGGGTGAGGTAAATGTAGAAATAAGGTTAATACTAACGAAGAACTAAGTCGACATAATCACTTAAAGAATCAAACCCTAGATATTTTGTGTTGACACAAAAAGACTTTGAGTCGACATCTATAATGAATTTCAAATCTCATGCTGGCTCTAACGGTATGATTTCAGAGCATTAATTGTCTCCACTAACCCACCATCAGTCATTTACGTCAGATGGCTATATAAGGAGTTAATTTTCAGAGTTTTAAATCTCTAGACACTATTCTATTACTTGAATTTAAAGCTCAAAATCTTTAAGAAGCATTTACTGCTCATTTACTACTCCAGCCTAAACTCACACTATCTTGCTCATTTATTTCGAATCATTTGTAAAGAGTGTTAGTTAGTGAATCTTTGATTCTCTCACATTTATTATAATCGAGGGTGAGTCACCCTTGATCTTTTAAGAGAATGAGTGAACTTCTTAAACAAGAGCACAAAAGAGATTAGGAAAAATAGGAAATTATTTTATAGAATCATCTTGAGACTGTAAAGGCTTTTGAATGCGCCTGTGAAGCATTCGATAATAGTACAAATTCTCAAATGGAGTCTTGAGGAGTGGAACATAGGCTTAGAAGAAACCAAACCACTATAGCTCTTGGTGTCTAGTTCAATTTCTCTCTTCGTAATCTCTTTAGTTTTCTTACTATCACGCCCCAAACTCCGGGTCACGTGAAACGCCCATAAATAACCATATAAAACACCCAATCCGATATTTACTCAGAATTTAAACCATACATGCATTTAATATATCCGCCAAAAAGGCTACATTACACGATTCCAACACCGAAAAACATGTAAACATATATGATCAAAAGAACAAAAAGGAAGACCATCAATCTCCCGCCTCAACCGGCAACCCCGAGTCAACCCACATGATCGGTACCTGAAAAATATTTTAAATCCCACACCGTGAGCCAAAGCTCAACAGTAACTAGATAAGCACATAATATAAACAAAATATGCTCAAAAAATGAGGTGCAATTTTTGACTCACACGAGCCATAAAAATAGTTTTATATTTGAACTTATACGAGCCCCAGAAGAAAACAGTTGAAAAACAGTTTTATACGAGAATTTCCAAGGGTCTAAAACAAAACAGTTTTGAAAACGGTTTTGTATCACGACTCACCAGAGCCTAGAAAATAACTTGATATATAAATATGTTACAATGCTTCACCAGCAATGATAGACTCCTACGAGCCACGACTCCTACGAGCCACACATGCAACATAGAATCGACTCTCACAAGCCTTAATAACTATCCTAACACAGAGATAAAAATCCTTATAAAATCGCACACCACGGGGTAAAATCGTATACCACAAAATAATACCGCACACCACGGGATAAAATCGCACACTACGGGATAACACCGAACACTATGGGATAACACCGAATCAACATATGCATAAACAAAACTAATTAGAGTTCTATAAGCACAGAAGCACATACAACCATGACATTCCACATACGACGCCACATAGCCTGACAAGACATCACGTGCATACACCCATCATTCGCTCACCCGAACGACCTGTCCACTCACCGGGACAACTAACGATGCAAAAAACAAAGACCTAACCCAGAGACCACCACCTAAATCTCCCACAAAACGGTTCTCACTAAAAACCACCTTTAAAACAAACAACGAACCCACACGTCCCGCAACCACGATGCACCAACCACCACGCACACAACTGTGCCTCGACACCCGCATGGCGTGACCAACACCCTCTCCGTGACTTCAATTGACAAGACCCCATAATCCAATCAACTGAAAACCACTAGAGGAGAGCAGTCGATCGAGCCCCATAACTAAATCGATTGAGAGGATACCACACGATCAACAAAACCACCAAAACACCAAAAAACCCAACACAATACCCAGTCGACTGCACCCCATCCAGTTGACCTAAGCGAGCTACTGGAATTTCACAAAATTCTCCAAAAACACTAATTAGTCGACTGACCTCCACGATCCAGTCGACTGAACCACGATCCAGTCGACTGAACCCAGGCAAAAACCACTTCTGAGCTACTGTTTCAGCCCTCAAAACTCCAAAACGAAGCCTCCAAACTCCCATCCAACACCCTCGGACATATACACGCCCAAGCCTAACACCAAAACCTAGAAAGAAGCACCCGAAACATGATTTCATCCAACCGAAATCGACGAAAAATGGTTTTGAACCCCAAAACCAATGTTTGAAACATAAATCTATTTCATGCATTTTAAAACGGTAAAAACACGCACGATTACATGTAGCACGCTTATAAGACATGAGAGTCTAGGATCCTACCTCATTGAGTTAAAAACTCGATACCTCGATCCACGTGTAAAATTGAACTTTGTCGTAATAAAATTCTATCTAGATGAACGTGTAGCCCACCGTGCCAATAGCAAGGATCCGATGTTGGATCATTGAAAACTGAGCCCCGAACCCCTGAGAAGTTAGAAAGAAAGTAGAGAGAAAAAAGAAAACTTAACTAAGAAATTTTGAAAATATCTTTTCAAAATATCTAACGCAAGATATTTATAGCCCAAGAAAATATATTTTTTTAAAAACACAAAAACCTGCGCCACAATGACCAATGGCCCCAGGAACCAACCCCACATGTATATCTAAACCCAAACATGCATAAAAACATGTATGAACATGCTGAGACAAAAATGGTAAACACGCGTCGAAAAACGTCGAAAAAGAAAAACGGGTCAGGGTCTTACAACTCTACCCCCCTTAAAGGAATTTTGTCTATGATATTTAACACAAGGTTAAAAGATAATAGCAACGTCGATCACAATCGACAAAAGCATAAAAGATGGTCATCCACACCATTCCTAGGATATAGTCAAACAAGGTCAGACATCCTAAACAACGGCCAACTATCTCAAAGACACGGGATCTACAACTCACCCCAACCTCACAACCTCACCAACCACTGTCTCAACACAGCACACCACCGCGGAGTCCATCATCAACCCCCAACATATGAAATGAAGAAACTTGCCCAATACCTACATACTCAGAATGTACCTCTGCTCACTAGAGAAGTATCTGTATCATCCGGCACGATCGGTGCCATAGAAGAATTGGGAGCTATAAGTGCATACGCTCGGCCATGTGTCATCCTGGTCTGTCCACCATAACCCGGCACTGTCAGCTGTCGCACTGACTGAATTGAAGCACCCCCACCTGCAATTCGAGAAGTATGAACTACAGGAAGCTACTGTTGATCCTGTACAAACAAACCCTCTGGTGTGCCTGCTATGCTCAACGCACTCTCTCTATGGGGATAATTCCTACGAATATGTCCACTCTAGACACATCCAAAACAAATCGGCGGTCCTCTCCTCTGTGACTGATCCGGTACGGAACTCTGGGACTGCCTCAACTATGAACCCCAGTACTGCCTCGGCTGTGGGCAATCTAGCACACGATACCCCGACTGTCCACACCGATAACATCTAACCTCTCTCTGCTATGGCCTCCCCGACAAAGCCACTAATGGTGATGGTGCAAAAAGCTGCTGTGGTAATCCAGATGAATGAAAACTAAGGCCAGAGAACTTCTGCCTCTTGCCAGAACGTGCACCTGTCTGTGCCTCTGTCCCACCCTGTGGTGTCATGGCCTCCCTATAAGCTCGAATCTCTACCAAAGTATTCTCAATCCTCGCTGCTATCTCCACCAGCTCTGTAAACACACACAGCCCCATATCGGCCACTCTCTCTAATTGCGGGCCTCAGATCCCGCTCAAACCACCTCGACCTCAGCTCGTCGGTCGTCACCAACTCTGGTGCAAAATGAGACATGCTAGTAAACCTAACCTCATACTGTATAACACCCATCGCTCCTTGGATGAAAGTATAGAACTCCTCTCTATACAAGTCTCTGGATGAAGTAGTAAAATATTTCTCCAGAAAAACCCTTGTGAACGCTACCCATGTGACCCCCACAGTATTTTTGGCATACTTCCACCACTCGTGAGCATCACCCCTCAACTAAAATGTGGAAAAAGAAACCCGCAACTCATCCTCAGCTATTTGTAGCGTGTCAAGGATCCGAGTCATCAGCTCCAACCACTCCGTAGCCACTATAGGATCAGGGTCCCCAACAAATGTAGGAGGATCCATACGCCTGAACTCTTGCATTGCCACCGTAGCCCTCGACTCAAACACTCCCTCTCTAACAGTCTCACCTATAGCTGCCTCAACCAGTTGCTGGATAGAACCAACCAGCACACGCAGCATCTTAGTCGCGTCCATCGATCTCTGGGGAGAATTTGCATCCCCAGCATCAGGAATAGGGGCATCCCCTTGGCCAAAACCATGACCACGGCCTCCACCATAGCCTCGCCCTCTCCGTGCAGACATCACGTCTACATGAAATAAACACAGAACATAAGATGCAGCATATAGCATAAACATAAGCATGCGAACACGTAGTCGCATTGATTCATGCTAAACAAAGTCCACATACCAAGGAGAACCGACAAGAATGACGTGTCAATTTGGATAACCTGCTAGAAAATCACGTCAACTAAATGCATTTCTAACTTGACTCCCAAGTTTGTTAAGCTAAACACCTAAAGGCAAGACTAATCACTCCTAAGGTTTAACCCCATGCTCACATATACATAACCTCTAAACACATACAGTCAAGCGCACGCAATCAACCTCACACGGTGATACACCCTCTTCCCACGGCTCTTAGGTATTCGAACCCAGAGCTTTGATGCCATTCTGTCACGCCCTAAACTCTGAGTCACGTGAAATGCCCATAAACAACCATATAAAACACCTAACCCGATATTTACTCAGAATTTAAACCATACATGCATTTAATATATCCACCAAAAAGGCTACATTACACGATTCCAATACCAAAAAACATGTAAACATACATGATCAAAATAACAAAAAGGAATACCATCAATCTCCCGCCTCAACTGGTAACCCCAAGTCAACCCACACGATCGGTACCTGAAAAATATTTCAAATTCCATACCATGAGCCGAAGCTCAGCAGAAACTAGACAAGCATGCAATATAAACAAAACATGCTCGAAAAATGAGGTGCAATTTTTTACGCACACGAGCCATAAAAACGGTTTTATATCCGAACTCATACGAGCCCCAAAAGAAAACAGTTGAAAATTGGTTTTATATGAGAACTTCCAAGAGTCTCAAAAAAACAGTTTTAAAAATGGTTTTGTATCCCAACTCACTAAAACCTAGAAAATAACTTAATATATAGATAAAGTACAAGGCTTCACCAGCAAAGATAGACTCCTACGAGCCATGACTGCTACGAGCCCCACATTCAACACAGAATCGACTCTCACAAGCCTTAATAACCATCCTAACACAGAGATAAAGATCCCTATAAAACTGCACACCATGGGATAAAATCGTATACCACGGGATAAAATTGCACACCACAGGATAAAATCACAGACCGCAAGATAAAATCGAACACTACGGGATAACACCGAATCAACATATGCATAAACAAAACTAATCAGAGTTCAATAAGCACAAAAGCATGTATAACCATGATATTCCACATAATGACGCTACATAACCCGACACGACATCACTTGCCACACACCCGTCATTCGCTCACCCGAACGACCCGTCCACTCACCAGGACAACTAATGATGTAGAAAACCAAGACCTAACCCAGAGACCAACACCTAAATCTCCCACAAAATGGTTCTCACTAGAAATCATCTTTAGAACAAACAACAGATCCACACGTCCCGCACTCACGATGCACCAACCACCACGCACACGACTGTGCCTCAACACCCGCATGACGTGACTAACACCCTCTCCGTGACTTCAATTGATAGGACCCCATAATCCAATCAACTGAAAACCACTAGAGGAGAGCAGTCGATCGAGCCCCATAACCCAATCGACTGAGAGGACACCACACGATCAACAAAACCACCAAAACACCGGAAAGCTAAACACAAGACCCAGTCAACTGGACCCCATCCAGTCGACCTAAGCGAGCTACTGGAATTTCACAAAATTCCCCAAAAACACTGGTCAGTCGACTGACCTCCACGATCCAATCGACTGAACCACGATCCGGTCGGCTGAACTCAGGCAGAAACCACCTCCAAGCTACTGTTTCAGCCCTCCAAAACTCCAAAATAAAGCCTCTAAACTCCCATCCAACACCCTCAAACATACACACACCCAAGCCTAACACCAAAACCTTGAAAGAAACTCCCAAAACAAGATTTCATCCAACCGAAATCGACAAAAAATGATTTTGAACCCCAAAATCAACATTTGAAACATAAAGCGATTTCATGCATTTTAAAATGGCAAAAGTACGCATGATTACACGTAGTACCCTTATAAGACATGAGAGCCTAAGATCCTATCTCTTAGAGTTAAAAACTCGATCCACGTGCAAAACTAAACTTCACTAGAATAAAATTCTGTCTGGATGAATGCGTAGCTCACCGTGCCAATAGCAAGGATCCGTTGTTGGATCGTTGAAAATCGATCCCCGGGCCCCCGAGAAGTTAGGGAGAAGACAGAGAGAAAAAAAGAAATTTAATTGAGAAGTTTTGAAAATATCTAAAGCTAGATATTTACAGGTCAAGAATTTTTTTTTTTTTTAAATCCCCGAGCCACAACAGCCAATGGCCCCGAGAACCAATCCCGCATTCATATCTAAATTCGAACATGCATAAAAATACGTATGAACATGCTGAGACAAAAAAGGTAAACACGCGTCGTAAAATGCCGAAAAAAATACGGGTCGAGGTCTCACACTTACTGTCATATATCTTGCTATATTTGTTTGTGAAATTAAAAGATTTTTTTAAAAAATTTAAAAATTATTATTATTGTTTTAAAACCCAATTCACCCCCTCTTGGGTTGCCAAGAACTAATAATACTTAAAAAATCAAAATTCTAGAACCTATATATACCAAGAATCTCATACAAGACTCATACAAACTCAAAAACACATCACTCATACTAAATAGCCTCAATATCTTAACCTTTATGCCTTTATTCTTGTGTTTTGGTTTATGATCTTAGATTTGAGTTTGAGAATGGTGGGAGAGATGTTTGAGGAGTATAAGAACATAGATATTAGAGTCTTGCTTACCTTGTTATAGATTACTCCTTGGGGGTAGAGATCATGGATTTGACTTGAATGCTCCATGGGTTCCTCCTAACTCCAAGCTTCCTCTTCTTCCTTCTTCTTTCTTCTTTTTTTTTTTCTTCTTTCACTCTCTCCCTCTCTCCCTCTCTCCCTCTCTCTCTAGCCAAAATTAAAGAAGAAAAATGGGAGGTTTTGGTTCCCTTTTTATAGAGGTGCTTAGTGAAAGAAGCTTCCTTAGAAAGCTTGGTTAACCTTGCTTTAGTTTGCTTAACCTTAGTTCACTTTACCTAACTTGAGTTTATAAAACTTGGCCACCAAGTTTGGGTACTACTCCCTAGGTGGCCAGTCACTTGGCTTTTCTCTCTCTTTTTTAAAATATAATTTTCTTTTATTTTATTACAAAAGAATTTTGGGAGAATTTTTCACGGGTTCGTTTCTTTTCTTTCCGGATCTAACCCTTGATTTTGTTTGACTTAGACTTAAAGATTTAAATTTTTAACCATAACATGAGGGTTATATTGGTATCACGTTGTCTCGGGTCTTGGGCTCGAAAAAACTAAACGGTTGGGTTGGCTCTTCTTATCGAAATTAGGTTCGAGATTTCATTCATTTTGAAATGTACTTTCTTTTCTATTCGTATTTTGAGTATAGGTTATTACAACACATGTCGATGAAGTAAAATACTCCTTGTGCTATATAACTTGTGGTTCGGCCTAGTCTGCTTCCATTGAAGTGGGTGCTGTATGAACTGGTGGGTTCGAGATGGGGGAGGAGGAAGACTGAAGAGAGGCGCAGTTGTTTCTAATGGTGCATTCGATCTCGGGATTGAACGATGCTGGCTGTGTGTGACACGAACGACGACCAAGCATACAAAAGAAAGTTTCAAAAAAATAAGACTGAGCATGGATGGCAAACCCCCTAAATCTAGTTTTCTCCTATTAAACAGAACAACACAAAAATTTATAACTCACATAGCTCAAATTTGGGATGACTCATTGTGTCTTCAACTCTGTGTCACCTGATTTTTGCTTTGCTTTGTTGATCTTCAAAAACCTGAAGAGGAAGAATGAAAACCATGTTAGTATTGATGAGGGTGAAGGAAGAGAAGAGAAACCTAAACAAATTTTTTTGTTACGGAAACTTGTGACTATATTAACAATTCACGGCAACGGTACCAAAAATTGATGTGTGTCGTATCATACTAAAAATAAATATTTAGATCCTAAATTTTACTACTACTCGGTATAATAGTAATTAAGTCCGGATATCGTTCTAGCAGGGATTAGAATGCTGAGTCACAATTTTCTGTAACTAAAAAGTTAATCCGTTTTTTTCTATCAAAAAGTATGTTTCATTAATTATTAAATTAAAGATAGAAAATAAACAAACTAAAAATAAAGGTTAGATTTGTATGAGAGAAGAAGACCTTAGGATTTCGAATCCATCCTAACCAAGTTATTTAGATTAGTTAAGATTCCAATACTTTTACACAGTTGAACTTAATCCAGTTCCGACTACAAGCTTGACATGGATTATCAATAAGATAATGTTTAATCAAACTTCACATAACCTATCTAGATTAGCACGAGTTATCCGTGTAAAATCTGGCATGATTCAGCCTATCATAACATAACTTATCTCATATTTGAATTGAAACACGAAGTTAAAATAGTTGCGTAATCTCGCATCCACAATCACAAAAAGTAAAAGCAAAAATTAGAATAAAACTTTAAAGCATGTTGATAAACACTCAATGTCTAAAAACCAAACAACGAAGTTGAAACTGTATTAAAATAGAAGAAATCAAAACTAAAATCTAAAGTACCGAGTAGGGTATCATCTAATCCTAGGACAAAGAAGTTAAGTTGCTCATGCTGCGGCTATAATCCATGCAAAGTTGAGGAAAAATGGAATCCCAACCTCCATCTTCACCTTCTAGTCACATGCCGAACCTCCGACCTCGCCTTCTTATGCCTCCTTGAACACCTTAGAATGAATAAAGTCGAATTCTACCTCATAACCACCTTTTTATAATGAAGTTGTGCCCTGGGATTTTAAATTTTCGTGCAGCCTGATTTAGGTGCACCGTCCAAAAGCTCATTCAAAGAAAATATTTCTAGTTAGGAATGTTTGAACGACTGTTCGGACACAAACTTTCTGTCTCGAACCGTCCGAACACTCTATTTTCGTCCGGACAAAAATGTCTTGAATATTCTTTTTTTTGTGTTTTTCTCCACTTTTTGACCCGTTTTAGCCCATTTCACCACCATCTTGCCTCCTCTGATGCTGACACTAAAACACTTGTAAAACATATTAATAAACAAAAAAGACCGATGATATACTTTTATGAAAATATTGTATTTTTATTATTTTAATTAATTACAATCGGTAAGAAGAACAAAATATGAGGAAAAAACAAGTGCAAGGGTCCTGCTGCGACTTGGGTCACAGCAGCGTTGCTGTGAGGCATTTTTGAGTTTTAATTTGAATTTTATAATTAGATTAAAATTGTTCATTATTTTATATTTGATAAATAATTAATTTGTACGAAAAATCAAGTCAATCATATATCCATAGTCATATGGTTAAAGTATATTTGTTTTTAGATAAAATAAGCAATTTATAAGATTTTGAAAATAAAATGTAGGATTAATGTATACCGATCATATAATTACTGATATCCGATTAACTTAATTTTTTGTTCAAATAACTATTCATTAAATATAAAATAATAAACGATTCTAATTAAAATATAAAATACAAATTGAGATTTAAAAATGCCTTATTACAACAATCCCAAGTCACAACAGGACCCCTTGCTTGGAAAAAAACAGCTGCAAGTCGCAAAAAATGTGGCTCGCCGGATTTTTAGTATTTTTATTTAAAATCCTTAAAAAAGTGCGAATGACAACATATTCTCTTTATGTGGTGGCTTAACGTTACTTTCTCAGCAAATGAATATTTTGCTTTTTGAACTTAAAATTTTTAGAAATAAAAATTTTAATTTTGAGTCAAATTACCAAACCATCATGCACCGTAAGAGGGCACCTTATTTACTGGCCCAAACCTTGATCTATCAAAGATCTTTTATGTCGTGCCCAAACCGTTATATTGGTTGGAGCCAGAGTTTTACAAATAAGGGAAAGGTTGGAGCCAGAATTTTTCTTTTTTCCTTTTTTCTAGTGAGAGCAAAATAATACAATTTTTAATTAAAAATTGAAACAACCAAAATAACTTTACATTATCTGCACTCTAGGTTAATTTTAATAAAAATGCAATTATAAAAAATAAGTGGAGGAAAAATATTACCAAATAAAACTAAAAAGGCTCATGAACCGTACATATATACAAACATAAAAATAATTCTTGCAAATCAAAAACTATTGTTGGATTTAGGCAACCCAAGAGGGGGGGTGAATTGGCCCTTTTTTTTATTTTAACAATAAGTTAAATCCTTGTTAGAAATCTTTTATTATTGCAATATGAAAAGATATGCAAGAATATAATCAATGCAATAATTAAAAGGTGAAAGATAGAGAGAAAGAACCGGACACCAGAGGTTTATAGTGATTCGGCTTTAACCTAGCCTACATTCACTTCTCAAGATCTCTCTTGAGTGTTTGCACTATACAGAATACTTCCGAGCGTATTCCAAGCCTTTACAAGCTTCAAGCTTCTACCTGAGCTATCTGAATGTTTACGAGCACATTCACAAGTCTGTTACAGCTTCAAGAGGATACTCTGAAAACAAGCCCCTATTTTCTTCTAATCTCTCTTGAACTCTTCTTTGATGAGTTTCACTCACTCACTCAAAGGCTTACAGGGTGACTCACCCTTGATTACAATAAGAGATATGCAATGAATAAAGAACACTTACTCTCTTTACAAGATAGATTTACAATAAATGAGATG
>JAULJZ010034816.1:0-14868 GCA_032270985.1 Heliamphora pulchella
GATTCAGGGCGGTGGATAAAGAAATGTTGAGGGGAGTGAACACCTTCCTTGGCCTTTGTTGCTGTTGGCTATTATCTAATTGTTGGGCGTTATTGGATTGCTGGGCTGAAGGAGATGGGTTCAGCAAATTTACCTCGTTTGAGTGAGACACGAGGTTAGATTGATTTTAGTTGGTTGCAGGGAAAGCCCTTCTGGGTGGTTTCTGACTGGGTTCTATTTTCTCGATGTCACCAGATTGGATGGCGTCCTCAATTTGTACCCCAACATCGAACAACTGCTCAAAGGTGGAAAGCGGTTGCATGATGAGGTCGCGCTTTAACAAAGACTGTAGATTCTTAACCACAATCCTCACCTGCTCTTTCTTAGTGGGCCTGTTTGTCATTTTGGCGGCCTTACCCATCCATTGGGTCAGGAAGTCAACGAAAGATTCCCTGCTTTCCTGTTGGGTCATCTCGAGCTCTCGGGTAGTTACATCCAGCTGGACATTGTAACTATACTGGCTGATAAAAGCTGTTGATATGTCTTCGCAAGTTCTGGTTTTGGCAACATCAAGGGAGAGGAACCATTTTTGGGCTGCTCCAGAAAGAGATCGGTAAAAGATCTGAGCCTTTAACTGGTCATCAATTTCCATTGGCGACAAGGTACCAACATACATTCGGAGATGAATCTGGGATCTCCGGTTCCTTCAAATTTTTTCATATCCTGCATTTTGAACTTTTTTAGCAATTTAGCATCTGGGAACAGGCAGAGTCCCCCTATATCGAGCATATATTCCTCAATTTCCTTGGCTTTTCTGAGGACCTTTTCCATCCTGTCGATCTTCTCAATCAGTGCAGATTCTCTGGACTGTGCAGTGTTTTCCTCCATAACTATCACCTAACGAGGGTTCTGTGGTGGTGGTGGAACAACTTGTGGTCCATCGGGGACCTGGTTTTTATCCCAAAAGTCTTCGGCATTCTTATTCATGTCGGCTGGTTGTCCATTCACAACTGGTATACGGGCCTGAATTGCCCGGATCTGTGCCTGGGTCTGCTATTCTATGGCTCGTTGTATATCAGTGATTGCCCTCAATAGGGCTGTTAGATTCACCTCATTTTCTGCCATCTCAACTGATTATTTGGGTACCCTACAGAGTTTTTTCGTCACTGATCTTTTCCAAACACATGCTGACTGTACTTTTCTTGACCCAATGGTAAACTCACAAAGAACACATGGATTCCAAAAGCAAAATGACCAGTATCAGACACTTCCCGGGTAAACATTCTGACAGCAGATAGCAGATATCTCAGATTTCCAAAATAACAGATCATGAGCCGATAAAAATGGAGATTGAAACAATACAACAGGATAACCCAGAAACCAAAATGACGGTTTAAGGAGGGGAGTCAACTAGATTCTACAGGGAAGGCTTATCTAAGACGAATAGCACTTCGGCGGAGAAACAGAGTTACATTAACTGTACTGGTTTGACCTAAGGAAAAAAGAAGTAGCATAACAGTAAGCAAATAACTATCACGGGTATGACAAATGTTTGAAAGAAAAGTGCCCACGTCGAAGGGGAGGAAACCAACGACCCGGGAAGAACCCAGAGGAGAGAGAAACTACCCTAGAGGCTTTAAAACAAAAGGCGGGGATGACCCCAAAAAGAAAGCTATGGTAAGAAAAACCTAATGTGGTGAGAAACAAAATTCGGATAAGAAACCGAAGGAAAAGCTACCCTAGGGAAAGGATAACAGAAGACCCGGGTCGAACCCGGGAAAGGAATTAACCTAATCTGAACAAATAATCCTAACAATAGCAATCAAAACATACAATAAAGAAAACACATAATTCTAACAGGGTTAGCAGCACCTAATTGAGGGGTTCTAAGTTCACTATGTGCAAAAGACCGATTTTAGTCAATTAAACAGGGTACCTTCTGAATAGAGTTGGGTATATACCTTCCATGCAGAACATGATCAAACAGTACGCCCGAACTCTTTTACTTCACCTATGATAGCGTACAATCAGTAAGGGTTGCCCGCCTTCCCAACAATTCCCGAAACGAATTAACGTTCAAGGCATCAGGTCGACCAGGCAAAGGGGTTTAAAGAACAATGCATATGCATGCGAAAATGTAAATAAGAAATTTTATTAAGGACCAATGATGTGTTCAAGTCTAGCCCTCTTATTTGGTTTTAGAAACCAGTCCCCAGCAGAGTCGCCAGAAAATACTGTGGCTTTGGGATTTATGGGTCATTTTAAAAAATGTTCAAAAATAAAGAATTCAAAGAATGTTTAGAAAAATCTTTTAACACCTTGAAAATCAAATTTTAAAAATCACTTTTGTTGAAAATAGAGTCGCCACTTAGTTTTTGAGAAAAACTAAGAAAAATAAAATTGGCTACTGATCTTTAAAACGTTAACAAGAGAAAGAGAGTTCGGGGGCTAAGGTACGAATCGGGGAAGGTGTTAGGCACCTCGTTCACCCAACCGTAAGATTGACCTTTACTAATCATCATTGGTTCTTTAGTAGAATTTCTCAAATGCATGCAAATAATGAAAATGAAGGCGAAGAGAGAACATTCAAAATCAAATATGAAAAATACATAAGATATGTACATGGTACTCTAAATTAGAGCAAATAAATGGATAAAATCCTAAGTCCTAATACATGAAATTTTTAACAAAAAAAATACATGGAGCACGTCCGTATGCAATTTCATTAAAATAAACTAAATTGCCATAATTTAAGTAGAAGAATAATGATAAAAAAAAACATGCTAGAAAGTGTCAAAATTTCCTAAACAAGATTTGTTAACAAGATATATACTAAACTAGACAAAATTTTAAAGAAGATAACTAAAATATGCACATTGACAAACAAGCTAAGTTAACATTAACATGATGAAAAAGATACTAAAAATAAAAGATGTATGTAAGTTCTAAAAAGAAAATTTACTAACAAAAAAAACAAAAATAAGAGTGTTATGGCAAAAGAGAGCTTGAGAATTTAAAGAAAGAGAAAATAAAGAAAAAATTTGTAAAAGAAAATAATGCTAAATGGAAAGGTTGAAAAATGTTTATTTAAACAATTAAAAGAAAACCTAACTATTCAAAAAAAGAAAACAAAAGAGAAGAAAACTAAATATAACTTAAAAAACTTTTATGATTTTTTGGATTTAATGAAATGAAAGTAAAATAAAGATAAAATAAGTGCTAAAAGAGAAATTACACTAATATTAAGAGAAAAGAAAAAGAAAAAAAACGCTAGAAGAAATTAATTTAAGCTAACATTAAAAGGAAAGAAAAAATAATATGATGGAATATTAAAAGAAAAAAAAACATGTTAGCATTAAAGATTAATTAATATTAAAAGAAAAATAAAAGCATTATAAGGAAGCAAATAAAATACTAGAAAAAGAAATTACATTAGTATTGAAAGAAAAAGGAAAGAAATGAAAAATGAAAGTTATAAAAGAAATACTAACTTGAAAGGAAAAATAAAATGGAGTATTTAAGAAAAGAAAATGAAATAAAATAAAGTGCTAGTAAAAAGAAATTAAACTAACTAAGAAGAAGAAAAGAAAACAAATGTTAGAACATTAAATTATAGAAAAGTGAATAAATAAAATATTAGAATTAAATAAGTGTAATATTGACAATTACAATCATTTTTATGTAAGTGCTTATATCATAACAATAATGATATTATTTAGTCGTATCGTTAAATCATGTTAGCACTAATTTGATGAATTAATTTAAAAAAAGATAATGTGCATAGTGTGAATGTGTAAACTAAGAAATTAAAACAACTGAATTAAATGAAATTAAAGCAGCTAAATTAAATGAAGCAATGTAAATGATGAACAAGATTAACTATGTAAATAAGAGAAATATGCAAATTGAAATTGAAAATTTACCTGATTACTCTAAGAGAGATGAAATAGAGTTAGAGAGACTGGGGATCCAAATGAGGTACCTAGATTGTCGGGAAATCCTCAAGTAGGGAATGTGTTTCAGTGGGTCAATCCTCGGGTGGTGATCCAAGCAAGGCTTCATTGTAGGAGGTTCGGAGCTTAGTATTTTGGCAGGGCTTCGGTGTCGGGGTTCGGAATTGCTCGGCGTCTTGGCAGAGTTTCACTTATTAACCTCACACTCCAATTCCCCTCTGAAAAACGTACCCGAGGTATGATATTTATAGAGTTTATCAGCCAATGAAATGCTGCCACGTTTTAGGGACACGTCAGGCCATTTGGAGTTGGCGGTCGTCACAATGCAAGTTGGCGGTCGCCATGTTTTTGAAAGGTTCCACAAAGTTCTATGGCGGTCGCCATGATGGGAGTTGGCGGTTGCCATGATGAAAGGTGGTGGTCACCACGTTTGGCTAGGGTTTCCAAGTGGTTCTATTGGCGATCGCCAGAATGAACATGGCAGTCGCCTTCTTAGGCAGTAAGTTTCGGTGGCTCGTCAAAATTTCATGGGTTCGAAGGTTTTGGGTTTAAATACCGAGTTTAGATCACTTCTCGAGGATCATTTCGAGGCACTATTCTACCTATTTTCATCATTGTATTCGCCTAAGATTAGGTGGGGTTAAATTTGGCTGTCTACAGTCGGCGTCGTCGCTGGCTGGCTGCAACGGTGGTGGAGATCGGTGATGGGGGTCTCAGATGGCCACGATAAGTAAAAGAAAAAGGGTATCGTGGTGGTGGTGGCAGCCATCTCTTCTCATTCTTCTTCCCAAAACTTCCTTTCATCTCCCAGAACTTGATTTTCCTCCTTTAAAATCGAATCAGAGAAAAGGAGAAGAGGAGAAGGCGACGGGAAGGAAAAGAGGGAGAGGGTGTCCACGGGTAGGGGTATTTGGCCCTCTTTAATTCATTTGAGTCTCTTGCTCTCCATTCTTCTAGAGAATTCCCTCTCTTTTTCTTCTTTTTTTTGTTTTATTAATCTTTCATTAATATATATATATATATATATATATATATAGACACACACACACACACACTCCACTTACTACTCTAAAAAAAATTAAATCAATATCTCTTTAATTCCACCACTGATTTATATTAACTTAATTAATGAATTTAAAACGTGCTGGGTCTGTACATAAATAAAGTATGAAGAGATAATGAAAAAAAATGAGTTATAAACATGATTGATTGTGATTGCATTATATCACACCATTCACACCTCACAAATCATGCATTGCACTATTATTAGTCTTTATCCTACAAGTTTTGGCTCATGTACGTTGTTTAGCATTTTTTTTTAGGTTTGAATGATCAAGGAAAGAATTGGAGTATAATGTGATTGGGCACACGAGAAGAAAATAATTATGTCTTGTATTTATATTTTTTATTAATCTTCTAGTGTTAAAGAAATATGAAAAACGATGAAAGTGATTTGGTTGAATGTATCTAATATGTACATTGAATGATAGTCTTGCATAGTTTAAACTTGTATGATTTAATTTCCTTTGGGAATTTGTATAACTATTATGAGATTGAGAATGAATAGTTAGTTAATAGTTGTGGTTGCCATTGAGAGTTGATATCCAGGCGGTGCTTGAGTATAAATAATTGTTTGAGTTTAACAGGTTTATAAGAATTTCGGGACAGTTCGAAAAATAGGAGAAATTTTGCCAAATTTTTTGAAAAATATACTTAGAATATTTTGGAATTTGGAATAAGTGATGACCTATAATAAACTAAATTCAAGAAATTATCATTAAAGAAGTTTGGTTATAGGAGGAAAGAGTTAACACATAGAGTTCATGTGCCTCGTGTCGAGGGCGTGACATTTCACAATAACTAATAATCTGGTCTTCCGTGCATAAGTCGAACTCTATACATCAGATTTACTACTATGTAGAATAAAAAACACCCATACACAATATTAAATAAATAATATAATGAAAATATTGCTCATAAAAATTCTCATTAAAATAGAAAAATAGATTTCATTAACAAATAAAATCAATACTAAAACATCCAATGCACAAACTATGATTTTTAGTATACAACCCCAACATGAATAGCCTTCTAACATGGTTGCTTTTGGTGTCATGTGTAATCTGCTCTGAGTACTGACCATTCACAAAGATTACCTCCCTAATGGAATCGCCTTTTAAAGTAGGGTTCTTTGTGGGAAAAGTACATAAGTAAATATAGGAGACGCAAAATTTGTGAAATAATCAGGAAACACAAAACGGAGTGAGAGTAATGGCTGGATGAAGAAGAAGGTTAGCTAGTATCGGATTATCTCGCAGTATGTACACGTACGATGAGGAATCAATGAATCATTGATAAGAGCATGACCATTCATCCTATTTATAATTATAACCCTTTGATGAAGATATTAGAAATAAGATAAGACTCTTAAAAGCTATCTCCAAACCATGAAATCTTATCTGAATATCTTGGACCATTGTTTTACTCCTAATTGGCTATGTGAGACCCAGTTCTATTTTATTTTCATAATATTTTTTCGATGTGTTGGTTATTGCCTTATAGTTTTAGAACAACATGTTATATGTTTTTTACACTTGTTTGAGTTCTGTTGTGGTAGGTTTCGTTGGGGTTGTTTTTCTCTGTCGTTCAGTCGACTGAAGTGGGTAGTTTAGTCGACTGAATGGACAGCGTGTTGTATCAGTCGACTGAAGTGGGTGACTTACTCGACTGAACTGTGTTGGTGGGGAATTTTTGAATTCCAGTAGCCTTTTTCAGTCGATTGAAGAGGGTGGTTCAGTCGACTGAACTCTTGTGTTGGGCGGGACCTATAAATATCAACCTTATATTAGATATTTTAAAACCATATAGCTTCTTGAACAAGTTTCTTTCTTTTACACATAAAACCTCCACCTTCTCTCTAGTTTTTGGTGGGCCTGGGGCTTAGTTTTCGATGATTGAATAGCTGATTCTTAGTATCCGTGCTGGGGGTTTCGTGTTCATCCGGACAGAATCTCGTTTCGACAAAGTTCATTTTTCACGGAGTTTAAGGCGTCGAGTTTTTAATTGAACGAGGTAGGATCCTTGACTATCTTATCTTTAAAGGGTGCTACATACGATTATATTCTTTTTCTACCATTTTAAATGCTACAAATGTTCGATTTTTGCATTTAAACCATGTTTATTCGGGCAAAAAGCATGTTTTACATAGTTTTGGGTTTATTTCTTGTTGGTGGACGCGTGGATGTCCTTGGTTTTCAAAAAGGTGGTTCGAAATCAGAAAAGTTTTTATAAAGTTATAAAAACCTAATTTTTGGGAGGTTTGGGGCTAACCCTCGGGGTTAAGTCGCAGTTTTGAATGTTTCGGTTGAAACGGTGAATTTTTTGAAAGATGTGAGTCATTTTTTCTTGATTAGGAACGACGTGGTAGAGGGCCGTTGAATGTTTTATACATGATTAATGTATGATTTTTAATGATTTGATACATGTACCGTGATAGTGCGTGCGTATTTGGGCTGCCATGGCTCCTCGGTCAAAGTTAAAATTTTTTGCGTAAATAGGTACTTCGCTCCTTTAGGTTAATCCCCATAAATGAAGTTGTTTCCCTAGTGGGAGGAGTGCGTTGTCGTTACTCTATATAGAACTTGTCATTACATAGTGGGCCTTTGTAATGCTTGGGTTTAGGGTAATGGGCAAGAGTTTATAGTTGTTACATTTGACCCGAGTGTGACAGAGTTGATACATAGGGATCATTGTTGGTTGTGGGAACCGAGTGAAAAATAATGTTTTGTTACTATTCTTCTTTAACTATTGGATGTTATTTACATTATTTGAAATGCGTGGTTTTAAGGATGAAAAACTATTTTGAGGCTCGTGTAGTCAAATCGATTCTATGCTATGTGATTATATATCTTGCTTTATTTCATTATAGTCTATTTCTATTGGACTTCAGCACATGTTGTGGGATTTTAAAAATCTTTTTCAGGTGACTGTGATCACGAGAGATGGTCTTGAGGTGCCGACGAGGTAGAAGACTTTTTCATAGTTTTTCTTTATATGAGATCATGTACTGTTACGTGTATTTTCTGTTCTTGGAAGAATGTTTTGTATGCCTTGAGGTGATATATTATGCATGGTATGCATGTTTATTTTTGAGAAGAACCCTGGGTTTAGGGGTGTGACAACTTGGTATCAGAGCTCTGGATTTGAATACCTAAGAGTCATGGGAAGAGGGTGTTTCACCTTGTGAGGCTGATTACGTGTACTTGATTGTATGTATTTAGATGTTTTGATAACATGAATACAGTAGCTTATTGAGTATGATAGTTTTGTGTATATGTGCGCATGGGGGTTGGACCTTAGGATTGATTAGTCTTGCCTTCGAGCGTTTGGATTGACAAACTTGGAAGCCAAGTTAAAAATACTTTTAACCGACATGTTTTATGGTAAGGAATTTATGTAGGTTATCCAAATTGACGTGTCACTCTTGTCGGATATTCTCGGTACGTGAGATATGTTTACATGATATTGAATGGCTATGTGTTAGCATGATTATGTGTTTTTATGTTAGTAATAATGTGATATATAAAAGCTTATGTTGTTATGTTGCTTTCATGTAGAAGTTATGTATGCGTGGGGTGGACGAGGCTGTGGCCGTGGTTTAGGCCGAGGGGATGTGCCAGTCCCTGATGCTGGGGATGCTAATGCTCCCCAAGGACCTGTAGATGGGGTAGACTTGCAGCGTGAGATGATAGGTTCCACCTGCCAACTAGCCGAGGCTACTAGGGGAGGGAGAGAGTACCCGAGTCGAGGACGATTGTTGCAACGTGCAAATTTTGATGTCTTGACCCTTCTACCATTGTCGAGGATACCAATCCCAAGGTGGCCACAAAATGGTTAGAGCTTGTGACCAAAATTCTGGATATGCTACAGATAGTTGAGGATGATCTGAGAGTTGCGTTCGCTGCATTCCAACTGAGAAGGGATGCCCAAGAGTGGTGAAAGTTTACCAGAACTACAGTGGGAGGCACATTGTGATGCTTTTACCAAGTTATTTTTGGAGAAATACTTTCTTGAGTCCTATAGAGATCTTTATTGGGAGAAATTTCTTTCTCTTACCTTAGGGGTGATGACCGTGGTTCACTACGAGGCCGAGTTTACCAACTTGTCCCAATTTACACACGAAATTGTGGCAATAGATGAGTTGCGTACAAAGAGGATCGAGAGGGGTTTGAGGCCTGCAATCCGAGATCGAGTGCAACATTTAGGATGCGCGTCTTTACAGACTTGGTGGAGACGGCCATTATTGTGGAAAGTACCTTGAATGAGACACGCAAGGCTACGGAGAGTAGAAGTCAATAGGACGAAGGAGGTACGCAATTTCAAGGGTGCAGGAACAAGCACTTGAGGTCGTCTGGCCCGAGTTCTCATCCTGCGGGATCGTATCAGTAGCAGTTTTTAGCACCAGTACCTTCAGTGGCTTCGATGGGAAGGCCGAAGCAGAGATAGCTCATTTGTTATCAATGCAGATAGCCAGAGCATCGTGTGCCGGAGTACCTGCAAAAGAAGCAATTTCAGAGTTCAGGGTCCGCTCAGTCACAGGGGAGAGAGCCACCAGTTTGTTATGGATGTGGCCAGTCAGGGCACATTCGTAGGAACTGTCCTTGAGGAGGGAGTGTACAGAGCACGGCAGGTGCACCAGTTGTTTTGCATGCACAAGGACAATAGATTTATCAGCAGCCTGTGGCTCAGATCTAGGATTGCAGATGGGGGTGCCTCAGTACAGTTAGTGCGGTAGTCGACAGTCCAGGGCTACGATGGACAGACTAGTGCACCTCAGGGCAGAGTATATGCCCTTACTGATCCCAGTTCTTTTAAGGCGCCAATTGTGCTTAATGTTGTAGCTACTACATCAATGATCAGAGGTATTCTCTTAGTGTATAGATCATGGGTCAATGATCTTATCGACACGGGAGCATCTCATTCCTTTGTTTCATCTACTTTTGCATTTGCTTTGGGGTTAGAGATAGACTCATTGGGTAATACGTTGTGTGTAGAGACCTCAGTCGTTGGGAATGTGGTGTTAGGTTGACTTTGTAGATCCTGCGAGTTGTCTATCATGATTCTAGGTCTTGGGCGTCCTTGGTAGCCATTTTCGAAAATATTTTGGGATAAATTCCCTTTGTGCACCCTAGGCATGTCCTCGGTATTTGAAATGGTTTATCATGAATATTGCTGGGCACCAAGGGTTCGTCGCTGACATTCTGATTTTTATGATTTAGACTTTGGGTTGACGCTAAACTAGCATCCTGGTTCTTAAGGTGGGAATTGTTGGCCCGGATAAGGGTGGCTAATAATTGGTTGGCCCGCACCCACGCTGTTGCCATTGAGTAAAACAGCTGTGGCATGACGCCCAACGATGCAATTACTATTCACAACGAGGCAAGAATAGGTTTGGTGATCAAAGTCCCATCAAGTCTACTCTAGTGATTCCTTGTGTGGAATTCCTATTATAATCTGGATGCATGTTGAGATGGGCATCTGCATTTCATACACGGCATCTCATATACACATGTTTATTGACTTATCTGCTATCCTGTCAAAATTTTCTGTCTCCTTTACTATAAACTGTACTGGTGTTATATGGTATGTGCTGCGGTGAATTTTATGCCGTGAGATTAGTTAGAAGGTTAGAGTGTTTTGCTTCTGGGCCTTGGCTCATGGCATTCGTGCCACAGATGTGGAGGAGTTCTTGGAAGAAGTCATCCCAGAGGGAGAAGAAGAGTTTGAAGAACAAGGTGAGTTCCAAGAGCACATGGATCCCGCTGATGCATTTTGAGGAGTCGAGACCTCTGCTTTTGTTCTTATTTTATGTTCTCTCGTGCTTAGTGTAATATTTGAAATTTCTTGGTGAAACTGTAACAGTTATGTACTTTTGAACGATTCAGAACTCCTTTATGATATAATAACTAACGTATGTAAATATGAATGAATGGCTAGAATACTCTTTTATTTATATTTATATATGTTCTGACGTGCCTAGAGGATGGGGCGTCACACAAATGACCTCTTGCGCTTGTTCTTGCGCCCTTGAAATTGCGCACCTCCTCTGTCCTACTGGTTTCTACTCTCTCTAGCCTTGTGTGTCTCATTCAGGGTATTTCTCATAGTAATGATTGTCTCTACTAATTATGTAAAGACGCAGATCCTAAATGCCGCCACTCGATCTTTGATTGTGGACCTCAAACCCCTTTCAAACCTCTTTGTTCGCAACTCATCTGTAGCCACAATTTCGTGTGTAAATCAAGACAAGCTGGTAAACTCTACCTTGTACTGAACCACGGTCATCACCCCTTAGGTAAGGGAAAGGAACTCCTCATGGTAAAGTTCTCTCGAGGACTCAGGAAAATACTTCTCCAGAAATAACTTTGTAAAAGCATCCCAAGTGCCTCTCACTGTAATTCTAGAAAACTTCCACCCCTCATGGGTATCCCCTCTCAGCTGGAATGAAGCGAATGCAACTCTCAGATCATCCTCAATTTTTTGCAGTGCATCCAGAATCCTAGCCACAAGCTCCAACCATTCTGTTGCCACCTTGGGATTGGGATCCTCGACAAAGGTAGGAGGGTCAAGGCGTCAAAACTCGCGCATTACGATCGTCACCCTCGGCTCGGGTACTCTCTCCCTCCCTTTAGTAGCCTCGACTAGCTGACGGATGGAGCCTACCATCTCACGCAGCAAGTCTACCCCATCTACTGGTCCTTGGGGAGCATTAGCATCCCTAGTATCAGGGATTGGCACATCCCCTCGACTTAAAACAACGGTCACGGCCTCGACCACGACCTCGTCCTTCTCGCGCGAACATAACTTCTATACGAAAGCAACATAATAGCATTAGCTTTCATTCATCATGTTATTACTAACATAAAACACATAATCATGCTAACACATAGCCATTCATAATCATGTAAACACATCTCACGTAACGAGGAGAACTGACAAGAGTGACGTAACAATTTAGATAACCTACTTAGATTCCTTGCCAAAAAACACGTCAGCCGAATGCATTTCTAACTTGGCTTCCAAGTTTGTTAATCCAAACGCTTGAAGGAAAGACTAATCAATCCTAAGGTTCAGCCCCAGTGCTCACTTATACACAAAATTCTCATGCTTAACAAGCGATCGTATTCATGTTATCAAAACATCTAAACACATATAATCAAGCACACGTAATTAGCCTCACAAGGTGATGCCCCATCTTTCCAGGGCTCTTAGGTATTTGAATCTCGAGCTCTGATATCTAGTTGTCACACCCAAAACCTTAAGGTTTTTCTCAAAATGAACATACATTCCATACATGAATAGTATATCGCCTCAAGGCTTACAAAACATTCTAGCGAAAACAGGCAATACATGTAACAGTACATGATCCTATAACAAAATAGAAAACTATGAAAAGTCTTTCGCCTCCTCGGCTCCTCAAGACCATCTCTCGTGATCACAATCACCTGAAAAAGGTTTTTAAAATCCTATAACATGAGCCGAAGCCTAATATGAACAGACTATAATGAAGTAAAATCGGATATGCAATCATATAGTATGGAATCGACTCGACTACACGAGCCTCAAAATGATTTTTCATCCTTAAAACCACGCATTTCATACAATACAAATAACATCCAATAGTTAAAGAAAAACAGTAACAAAATGTTATTTTTCACTCGATTTGCACAACCAACAAAGATCTCTATGTATAAACTTTGTCACACCAAGGACAAAGGTAACCGCTATAGACTCTTGCCTATTACCCTAGACCCAAGCCATATAAAGATTTCTATGTACAGACTTTGTCACACCATGAACAAGTTCTCTACGGAGTCACGACAACGCATGCCTCCCATTGAGGTAACCACTTCATTTATAGGGATTAACCCGAAGGGGTGAAGCTCCTACTTGCACAAAGTTTTTGGACTTTTACCAAGGAGCAATGGCGCCCCAAATACACACGTACTGTCATGGCACATCTATTGAATCATTAAAAACTAACACGTAGCTCGACTACGAAAATATTTAAAACCATACATTAATCATGTACAAAACCTCTAACGGCCCTCCGTTACTTCGTTCCTAATCGAGGAAAAATAACTAACATCTTTTCAAGATTTCACCGTTTCAACCGAAACATTCAAAATCGCGACTCAACCCCTAGGGTTAGCCCCAAACCTCCCAAAAATTAGGTTTTCAAAACTTTACCTAAATCCCTCCATTTTTAAACTACCTTTTTGAAAACCACGGACATCCACACGTCCAACAACATGTAATAAACCAAAAGATATGCAAAACAAGCTTTTTACCCAAACAAACATGGTTTAAACACAAAATCCAACATTTATAGCATTTTTAAACGATAAAAAATCATATAATCGCATGTAGCACCCTTTAAAGACAAGATAGTCTAGGATCCTACCTCGTTGAGTTAAAAACTGATGCATCGAACTCCGTGAAAAATGAACTTCGTCAAAATGAGATTTTTTTCGGATGAACGCAAAGCCCCCGGCACAGATAATAAGAATCTGCTATTCGATCGCCAAAAACTAAGACTGGGCCCACCAAATAACTAGAGAGAAGGTGGAGAAAAAGATAAAAACTTGGTCTAAAAGATACAAGGTCTCAAAATATCTAATATAAGACTGATATTTATAGTGTAACACCCCGTTTCCTGGGCTTGTCGGGACATATGTAACTATAAATAAGGGACATATTCTAGCCGAATGTTCAAACATACATAAGGTGAGTACTACATCAGTAATGGTTCAAAGATTGTTCAAAATACTAAATAAGTACAGTGATCCAAAAAGCTTAACAAAAGTTACATTATATCCATGGAAAAACTAAACAAAAGATCAAAAGTAAATATCATACGTCTTCAAACTGCATCGTTGGGATTAACCTGCTCCTGCCACTCTCCCTCTTCTTCAAAGTCTCCTTCCTTAACGAACGCGCCTTCCTCGACCTGTTCTTCTTCTTCACCTGTAGCACGAATTCCATGAGCCGGAGCCCAGAAGGAAATTCCCTAAACCGTCTAATAAACTCACAACAAGATATTCTACAATACATATCGTATAATACCCAATGCAAAGTTAAGGGAATAGAGATATAGGCAAGTTATCATTTTCAACAGGATGAGCACATATAAGAACAGAAGTGTGAGTGCGTGACACAGATGAATGCAATGCAAATGCCCAACCCCAAGTACTTTCAGAACAGTATCATGAATTCTATGCCGGGAATTACAGAGTAGACTTGATGGTATATTGATCACTTACCCTATCCTATCCTCGTTGCGAAACGTAAATGTTCGTCTTGGCTACATACTTCAACCGTTTTACTCAATGGCAACGGCGTAGGGGCGGGCCAACTAGTTTTATCCATCCTTATCCGGGCCAACCGATCCCACATTAAGTACTAGCATGCTCGTTAAGCGTCAACCCAAAGTCTAATTAAAGCTAGTGACGATCTCATGGTGCCTAAGTCCCTCTTTTCATAATAAAAACCTCCAATTTAATATCAAATATGGCAACTAGGGACGCCCTAGATCTACAACCACTGAATAATTGATTTTCATGTCACCCAACCCAATCGAAAGATACGAAGGGGACTCCGATAACCCAAGATGTAATGGAGAAATGCCCATAACGTGCAATATGCATCTCGTGTACAATTAATCATTGCATGGTATATAAACATGACATTGCACATGGTACAACTTGCTAAGCATAAAGTACAAGCATGTGAAGCATAACCACAATTTAAGCAACATAGACTCGAACCATTGGTGTGAGTTCACCTCATCAAAAGTATTGTTTTCATACACTAATTACTCACAAAGTTCATATAAGGTTCACACACTCAAGTCTCATAAGTAACACACCATTCAAAC
>JAULJZ010034827.1:0-37444 GCA_032270985.1 Heliamphora pulchella
GCCAAGGGTCCATAAGAAAGGCAAGCACATTGAGTGTAAGTATTACCTGATACGAGAACTTGTACAAAAATGTGATATTGCTGTGACCAAGATTGCATCAGGAGACAACCTTGCAGATCAATTCACAAAGAGTTTACCGGCTAAGACTTTTGATAGTCATGTAGAGAACACGGGAGTCAGATGTATAGCAGCATGGTTTTGAGAATAACTGGGAGATTGTTAGCCTTGGTATACTGAAAACTATATTTTTAGTATTTAATTTTATTTTAGTAAAATTAATTTTTCATTTTATGAGAATCTTTATGAGCAATGTATGTATATCATTTCTTTGTTATGCATGGATGTCAAATCGTAGTTGAAGATTAGATCGACAAGAGGTATTCATCTAAATTAACTTTGGTTGCACGAATTTATTTTTAATCGTTCGACGTCAAAATTTTTATCTGGAGCCCGTTTTGCCCGTCCAGTTAATTTTTTATTGATAATCGTTTTTAAAAAAACAATGATCTTGACAGTTTTTACCTCAAACACCTAATGTTCCATAAGTTTGGGATCTTTGTTAGATTCTCGCAACAGACTCATCCTTTAGTCTGTCACCGAAGATCCAAATGTTCCTGGGTTTTGAGATGAAGTTCGGGATCCTATTGGTGGGATGTTTCTAGCATGTGAGACGCTAGTTCAGCCATTTCGTAGCTCAGGAAGCGTGTATGGCTTGCAGAGGCGAAGGCAGTGAGTTTAGTTGGTGTCGGTGTCGTCGCAATCGTCTTCAAAGGCGTTAAAGAAATCGACGTTGGCGATCTTGTTGTAGACGACGTTTGGGCCTTCGCCGAACATCTCGAGCGTTTCGATGTCGTCGGCGTCCATCGCCATGGTCGATTCGTGGTTGTCTAGGTCGGCCAAGGTCCACCGACAACGGTCATCTCTATCGGTTGCTTGGAAGGAAGATGTAGATGACTCACGTGCCTGGGTGTGACTGGGCAATCTAGTCCATGGGTTTGACCGTAGTGGTGGGCTCGTATTCAATTAATTTGCATGTGGGGAAGGTCTCAGACTAGGTAGTGGTGGCGCCCAAGAATGGTTTTTAATAAACTACGGGTTGGTTTTTGATTGCAAACCCATGGTTTGTAAGGGGTTTGGCAAAATCGTGGCTGTTATACCTTCTTTATTGGTGGGTAGCGTGTGATTTTTGGGCCCACGCTCATTGGAATTAGATTCTACGCTAAGGATGGATCCTTGGTGGTTTAGTGGAAATTTTGCAAGTGAAATCCGCGGGGCTTATTCGTTAGTCCTAGTTGGGTACATCTGAATTCAGGTCTCTTTGGACGACTCCCTGGTACCCCAATTGAAAGTTCTTTTTGGTTCTTTCTTATTCGAGCTTTCTTATATCCTATTCTTTCCCCCTTTGCAGCCGGGGTGTGTGTGGCCTTACTGAGGAGCTAAGATTGCTTTGGTTTGGATGAGATTCTATCTGTACTTCTAGCTAGGTACCTTTGGTAGGGTCTTTTGGTGGTTCTTTGAGTGGGGTCTAGCTGATGGCCTGCTTTGTTTGGATCCGATGGTAGAGTTTCCTTTGGGATGGCCTTGGTTGTCTCTAAGCCAGATTCTCTAGGGATGATCTGCCCATTATTTACTACTGACTTGTAGGGTCTCCCGTCGCTTATGTTTGGCAACCCTATGCACAGGATGGGTTGGTAATTTGTGTTGGCCAATTTTGAGCTTGAGTTTTTTGGGACTGATCTGTCGTTACTTCTTTTAGCTGGCTAGGGGCCCATCTACCCCTGGTACTTTACTCATAGACCTTTGTTGGTTCCCTTTTGGTTGTTCTTTGGACCCGTGGTTTGATCCTTGGGGGCTCTATTGTTAGAGCCTTTTTTTTTGCTGTGGAGATTCTGTTTTCTTCGCTTGCTCAGGCTACGTCAGTTTACCTAATTGGTTAGAGGACAAGCCCCTTCGACCTCTTGAGCTTAGAGGTTTGGGTATTCTCTTAGTTTCTAGAGGTTCTTTGGTAAATCCTCTTAGGAGAGTAGGGGTTGTGGGGAGCCATGTACTGCTGTGTGTTTTGGCCTCTTTTCATGTTTCTTTTGTGAGCTTGGTGCTTATCTTTCCCTCCTTCCACATCAGGAGAGCGTTCCTGCCACACACCAGAGAGCGTTGCTTATTTGTGATGCTGTGTTTATTTTGGTTGGCTAGATTAAGGAACTAACTCTGAAATAGTTTTCTGCTATCACTAGCTAAGGTTTCTTGTCTCTATCTTTTCCTCCCATGGTTTGGGGAGTGTGACTATCTCTATGCGGCTGAGTTCCTTGGTTGGGTCTGTGGTTTTCTTTGGCCTTGTTAGTTGTTTGGTCCTATTTGTATATTGTTGCTTGGGCAGCGGCTTTTGAGGAGTTTTGAGGTGATCCTGTATGCCATTGTTTGGGCTTTCCTTTCACCCTTCTTACATGTTTGAGGTGTCTCCTCCTGCACCTTGGAGTATGGTGCCTATTCGAGATGCTGGGTTCATGTTGACAAGGTTACAATTGGGTCCGCCTGTTACTGTTGGCTGCTGGCTTTACCTCTTGACTTGGTTTGTATTGTATATTTGGTTTTGCTATAATAGTAGTGTTTTGGATCAGCAGTAGTTTCTTTCCCTATCCATATGAGTTGTGCATGGAGCATGCTTAGTTGATAATTTCCCTGCTTTTAAGCAAGGGTGAGGTCTTTTTTGGTTTTAGGGCTTTATGTTTTTAGGGGTAACTTTGGTTGTAGGAGGTTTCCTCCTATATTGTTCTTATGTAATTACCCGGGGTTTGTTCCATGTACACCTGTATTTTTCTTTTTCTTTTATATTACAATTAATTACAAAAAAAAAACGAATAGAAAAGAAAGTACGTTTCAAAACAAACAAAATCTCGAACCTAATTTCGGCAAGAAGAGCCAACCCAACAGTTTAACTTACTCAAGCCCGAGACCCGGGAAGGAGTGAGACCCGCACATAAATATATATTAAAACCCTAATATTGAGATTAAGAATTCAAATTTATAAATCCATGTCATCTAAAGCAAGAGTTAAGTCCGAAAAGTCATGGAAACAAACTTATGAGAAAATACCCAAATTTCTCCAACAATTAAATAAAGAGAATTATTTATTTTTTAAGAGAGAGAGAGAGAGAGAGAGCACTCAAGTAGCCGCCCCCCGTAAGAATTTGTGCCGAACTTGGTGACCAAATCACCTAAACTCAAGTTAGTATAAAGTGACTAAGGTTAAGCAAATTAGCAGAAGATTAACCAATCTTCTTAAGTAAGCTACATTCACTATCATTGTCTACAAAAATACCCTTAAGTGGCCGGCCACATTGGAATATGTTCCAAAAAAGTCACTTTTTGTAATTGTTAAGCTTAAAAATAAAAAACAATTGTACAAATCATGTATTATTATGACTCAAGACTTTTTAAATAAGTAAAACACATAATAATATAATATTATGAGCCAACAAAAGCAAACAAATTATTATTAAAGTTCTTACACACTAAAATAAGTCAAAAGGTCAATTCTTGTCAAACTAATTTAATTTGACTAAAAAACCTACACCTATTTAATCAATTTCTATAAAAATTATGATAATTCACGGGGATACTAAATTAATATTTAAATAATTACCAAAAAAATACTAAATTAATCATAAACTTACTAAAATAACATGTTTTAGTAGGTAGGAATACCAAAAAGTTACACCAAATTAAATATTTTAGCGTTTTCTTGCACAATATGGCACAAAAACTAAGTGGTGGTCTAGCTCTGTTGGCCAGGGCTGACTTTGTCCCACTTACCCACCGGGTCCAAACCTTGGGGTTTCCCCTTCCCCAAATTAATTACCCAAAAAAATATGGTACAAAAACCTAGTTTAAGCCCCAAATTAATGCAAAATTTGAATTTTTCTTCCCCAAACTGAGCCTAGCCGAAATCCTTTTTTTTGGGTAATTAAAAAAAAGTCATTTCCTAATCTTTTTCCCCATGCCATGTAACCAATGGACCAAAAAGACTTCAAAAATAAAGCTTCTAAAGCATGATTGCATCCACTAACTTCTTCCCCTATAAATTGAGCACCAATCCCTCCCTTAGTCTTCTTCATTTTCGGTAATATATAGTGAGAGGAACCAGATTTAAGTTTCTTGAGTGTTCATCAAAGTCTTGGAGAGAAAAAGTGTTGGAACCGAAGCAAAAAAAAAGGACAGATTACCTACAGACTATTTGAATAAACAATCTAAAATACTATAACGCAAAGTGGCTGGAGGTAGGATGAGTCACAGACTAGGTCGCTCTCTTTAAGACGTTTCGCAGCTCTACCATCTCTGTGCAAGTAGTTGCAACCACGCCATCCCTAGGATAAAACAGCCTAGAATCAGTCTCTATCCCGACTTTCCCAGCACGGAGGAAAGGCGAAATGCACAACACAATCGAAGTAGAGTAGCTCACAAAACAAGAGCCTTTTAGAGATAGAGAGAACTATATTATTTTCTATATTTTTCAAAGTAGAAGAAGGGTCCTATTTATAAGATGGAGAGAGAAATGAAGAGAGAAAACTAAGGCATGAAATTAGGGATTAATTAGCCATTATAGTAAATATATGTTTTCAATTGGCATGAATTATGGGAATTAGTATCAACTAGCAATTGTTTTGGTAAGCGATAAATTTTCATTGGATATGATTCATGGAATCAATATCAATCAACAATTGTTTTGGCTCCATTAGATATGATTCATGGGAATCAATATCAATTAGCAATTATTTTAGTTTCATTCGACATGATTCATGAAAATCAATATCAAAAGATCTTTGACCCGGTTTAAATGAAACCAAAAGGAGATTTTTCATAAATACACTATAAACCCAACAATCCCCACTTGTATTTTTTTTAAAAACATGTTCCGTGAGCAATAGAATATGAAGATATGCATAAGTAAGGGTGTCTTTCGACTTGAACTCTTACGTAGTAAAGATGCTTCAGATGGAATATAGAGTGACTTTAAGTCTTGAACTCTAGGTTCGAACGCACAACATGCATAGCTCTTCTTGTGTGGTGTTTCAAGCCAGCACATTACATCCATGTGCTTATATCCCGATTTAATGAATGCTATAGAGAATTTGCCCAAAATTCTCATAGAAAGCGGCCCCACTTTCACAGTCATATAGGTGAGTCTATTAAGAGTACTACTATAGCGTAGGTACTCCACTCCACATAGAGCTATAGAACTCATTAAGAGTTATAAGGTAACTCAACCTTTTTCTCTCTTCAAGATATCATGCTTCTTAGGGAATGGACTCGGAGTATAATTCTTTTAGCATGATTCATAGCATATCACTATGTGACTTGTTTATCCCTTTGAACCTATTTCTTGGGATCTCCAGTTCATAGGTTGGGTATCCATCACAAGTGACTTATTTCTCAACGGGCTTTAACCCCATCCCCTTTGAGGTGTTCCACACCTTTTCTCGTGCTTGTCCTTTAGCTAAAGGATCGGTCAGGTTCTCATCAGTTCGTATATAATCCACTTTAACAGCACCAGTAGTGAGTAGCACTCTCATTGTGCTATGCTTACGACATATTTGTCATCTCTTGCCGTTATAATAATGGTTCTGAGCTTTTACAATAGCCACGGTACTATCATAGTGGATTAGTATGGTTGGTATCGGTCTTTACCATAAAGGGATATCTGATAGTAGGTTTCTCAACCATCTTACCTCCTCGTTAGCAACAACTAGCGCTATCATCTCAGACTTCATCATAGACTGTGCCAAGATAGTTTGTTTATTGGATTTCCAGGAGACCGCGCCCCCAGCTATGTTAAAAACATATCTGCTGGTTGCCTTAGAGTCATCTGAAAGAGTGTTCCAATCGGCATCATTGTATCATTCTAGGACAGCGGGAAACTTTTCATAGTGTAATCCTAGGTTCATGGTTCTTTTTAGATACCGCATGACCCTTTCAATAGAATACCAATGCTTTATACTAGGCCTACTTGTAAACCTGCATAAAACTCCAACAACGTAAGCAATATCAGGTTTAGTACAGTCAGTAGCATACCGAAGACTACCAATAATGCTAGTTTACTCAGATTATTTGGTACTATCACCAGTGTTCTTAAATAACTTAACACTAGAATAAAAAAGAGTGTAAACAGGTTTACAATCAAAGTAGTTGTATTTTCTCAAAATCTTTTCTATGTAATGAGATTTATTAAGAGAGATTCCGTGTTCAAACCTAGTAATTTGAATTCCCAAGATTACATTAGCTTCTTCTAAGTCTTTCATGTCAAAATTTTGACTTAACAACGACTTAGTTCTAGTTACGATTGATATATTAGAACCAAATATCAACAGGTCATCAACATACAGACAAATAATGACACATACATGATTCTCAAATTTGTAGTAAATACATTTATCACTTTCGTTGATTTTAAAACCATTTGATATCATTAAAGTATTAAATTTGTCATATCATTATTTAGGTTAGGTGCCTACTTTAGACCATATAGAGATTTATTCAATTACACACTTTGGTTCTTGTCTATGGACAATAAAACTCTCAGGTTGGTCTATATAAATCTTTTCTTCTAAGTCACCATTTTAAAAAGCCATTTTTACATCCATTTGGTGTACAATCAAATTATGGATAGCAGCAATAGCAAATAAAACTTGGATCCGTTGACCAGGGCTGGCCTTTGCCCCACTTACCCCCAGGGTTCAAACCCTGGGGTCTCCCCTTCCCCAAATTAACTACTAAAAAAAAACAAATAGAAGTAATTCTTGTCACTAGAGAGTACATGTCAAAGAAATCTATGTTTTCTCTTTACCTATAACCTTTAGCTACAAGTCTGGCTTTATATTTATCAATCGAGCCATTAAGTTTTAGTTTTATTTTTAATACCCATTTACAACCAATGGTTTTATAGCCAGAAAGTAAGTCTGTCAGCTTTTAGGTTCTATTGGACTCTAGTGAATCCATTTTATCATTAATGGCTTCTTGCTAAAGGTTAGTGTCTGGGGAAGACAAAGCTTCCTGAAGAGTGGTGGGGTCACCCTCTATAGAAAAGGTATAAAAATCAGCACCATAGTCCTTGGAGGTGCGAACTCTCTTTCTCCTCCTAGGTTCTATGTCATCATTTCTATAGTTCAAGTTTCTAGGTTCATCTGGTCTTGGTAGGGTAATATCAGAATTAGTACCCCCACTATTTCTTAATTTAAAAGGGAATTTTTTTTAGGTAATGAATTTTTCTTCATGAAAATCAATATTAATTGATTCAATGATCACATTATTCTTTATATCGAAAAATTTATAAGCCTTACTGTTAATAGCATATCCAATAAAAACACATTCATAGGCTCTATTAGCAAGTTCTGACCCTTTAGGGTCAGGTATACGAACATATGCTAGGTAGCCCCAAACTTTAAAATAAGACACAATGGGTTTTTTATTTTTCCATTATTCATAAGGTGAGATTTGAGACTTTAAATTAGGAATTCTATTTAATACATAATAAACAGTCAATAAAATTGTATAGTTTGAACAATCATCAATAAAAGTAATAAAATATATTTTTTATTTCTAGTGAAAATTCCATCAAGTTCACAAATGTCAAAGTGTATTAAGTCTAGAATTTCAGATTCTCAAAAAATTGACTTATGTGATTTCTTAGTGATTTTGTCTTAACTACATGATTCACATTTTTCAAAATCATTTAAAGTAATATTAGGAATAAAACCTAAAGTACTCATATTTTTAATTAATTTCTTGTTAACGTGACAAAATCTAGTATGTCAAACCTTAATAGAACAAATAATATAGGCAAAAGAAGTAGTTTTATTCATTTCAATATTGAGTTTAAACATGCCATCAGTAGCATATCTCTTTCCCACAAACATTTCATTTTTAGTAATAATATACTGGTCAACTCCTATGGTTTGGGTAAATTCGGCCTTATTGAGGAGATATCCGGAGACAAGATTCTTTCTCATTGCTGGAGTGTGCAAGACTTCTTTTGGAGTGTTAGTCCTTCCAGAAGTAAACTTCAATTCCACCTCCCTAGTCCCAAGTACCTTAGTGGTGTGGGAATCGCCCAACAACACTTTCTTGTTGTCCGCCTCAAAATGGCTCTTGAATTGGGAACTATCAAAGCAAGCATGGCGAGAGGCACCAGTGTCCATCCACCACCCTTCGGATCCACTTATCAGATTAACTTTTAATATCATAGCCACAAGTGGCTCTTCGGTCAAGTGTGCGTGTGGAACACGACTCCTCTTGATCCAGCAGTTCCGAGCCATATATGCCTAGGCTTGTTACAATTGTAACACTCCAATTGTATAGAATCCGTGTTTCGAGCCTAGCTTGAAGGGGGTTATTTCTTGTTATGATAGGGCTTTCCGCTTTGATTCTTTTGGTTCTGGTTTGGCTTTCCTATTTTTTCTTGCGACTTCAAAGGGGGGAACTAAGGCATTGAAGAAGGGTTCGGACATGGCATAATTGAGGTTGGTTCTTTTTTTTGGGTAATTAATTGTAACATAAAAGAAAAAGAAAAATGTACATGTTTTCAAGGGGCATTCCCCAGGTTGTCACATCACTTACCAACATATCCAAAAGGAAACAAAAAACCTAATAACACAATAACAAAACACACCCAACCCCTGCTTGACAACGGGAGAACTCCGAATTAAACAAATTCCATGCATAACCAGCATGGATAGGACAAGAACACCAAAGTACAAACAAAGGACCAAAACTCAACAGCAAACCAGACTACTAAAACTCCTAATTCCTGCTAAAGATTGGCTCCTAAAAGGATAATAGGCTCCGAAATTCAAACAAGAACAAAAGAATAAGACATCGACATGAGACAAGGTGGTGGTCCAGCCAAAAGTAGGCATCATAACCCATGGCCACATAAATAACCGACCCCAAAAACTCCTCAGAAATCAAATCGATCCCCAAACTATCTCAAAAAGCATCAAAACCCCACAAGCTAAAGAAGTCAAAGAAACTGGTTCTCTACGCAGGAAAACCTTCGCTCAAAAAACCATCGAGCTCATCTTCGCGTCTTAGCAAGTAAAAAATTAAATACTTCCAAAACAATATAAAGATATAATAAGAACAAATGAGAATCAAAACAAAACTCAATGACAATCACCAAACTATAACCATCTTTGTAATTTATCTTCCTTGCCCACCAAGCCATCCATTTGCAATGACTCGTGGGCCCACAACACCAACGTACAATAGAATCTATCATGTGGCTTTTGAAATCTATTCGTTAGTGTCCACGATTTAGATGCAAACCGCTAGTGTCCAAACAAAACAGCCCCACGGTTTCAGCCTTTTCAATCTCACCGTGGGTCCCATTTCTCAAAAGCAAATCTCTTAAGCCACTGAAGGCGCCAAACTTAAACCACGAACGGGTCCCACTATCTGAACAAGTGGGAACATTAATTTCAACCCATGGTTTCCTAGCCCATAGTTTAAGACAAACCGCTAGTTTCTAAGTGGGAACAATACACAACCATCGAATAGCACGAACAACCATGGTTTACACGCACATGGCTACCAGAACCCACTGAAAGGGGCCCACACTCCACTTGGAAGCCAACCCACTCAGTGGGGTCCACCATTAACGCACAAGTGCGGCAAAAAAAATGTGGGATAGCGGGTCCGTTGCCAACGGCGTGCGCCCAACCGCCCACGATTTGAGAAACCACTGTATTGTTTCACAAAACCGTGAATGGTGTTCATAGATCAACTACTATAGCACTGCTTAAGCTCTGCCAAACCAGTGAAACTCCCAATAACAGCAACCTCACACTCCAAATAGCGCGTGTACACCCAACTTTGTCTTCACTAGCTTGAAATCCGATACAAGGGAACACTCCGATTTGCTGGAAATGCACCAAATCTAAACATATGACCTTTTAAAAACAAGAAATCCACCATGTCCGGAGCACGCTAGATTCGGAACTACTCCTGACAACTGATTGATCACCATTGAAATCAGATCTTGGATGATTATTGATATTTTGATTTATCTACGGTCATGGTTCTGATTATTGGATGTGGTTTCTAACGAATTGAAGATGGAGTTTTTTTTGTGGGTTGTCATATGGAGCAACTTGGGTTATGTTTTTTGCATCTTAAAAAACATCCATGATGCTCTTTGGTAACTGCTTGCAATTGGTAACTGTCTCGGTTGATTGGGATTTTCGGTGCTATGATGTCGCTGGCCTGTTCGGTTAACATGGCGTGGTTGAAGTTCGAGTTGTGAGTTAGAGAAGATGATTTGGATTCACACGCGGGCTTGCGCTGGGTGGATTCTTCCAAACCACCTGGTTTTTGAATTCTATGTGCCGATTTCTATAAAAATTAGCTATAAAGTCTGGGTACTAACATGATAATTTTGTTTAAAATATGAGATAATGGTGGATTCCCATTCTTAAAAGGAAAATTGATCAGATCTGGTGTGTATCTCCAGCACAGGTTTCTTTTCGATTGGAGTGTTGATTCCCTTGTTTAATACCTAGGGAAGACGAAGTTGTGATTATACGTGTTACCTGGAGCGTGAGCTCTATTGATTTCTAGTAGTGCACTGGTTTGAAAGATTTATGTTCTTGAGTTAAAATCTGATTATTGTTTATTCAGCAATCAGAGAGTTAATTTTGGTCGGCTTTGGTGGCAACGTTGAATGGAGAAGAAGAAGATACACATGCGCTGGAAGAGCGCATGGTAGGTTCCCAAATCTGCGCCATTTGTTAGTACGGAGAGCGGTGGCCAAATTTGTCAGATGTTACGTTGTTTTGTGGAATCTAGCTGTGCACTAGAGCTGAGTGCTTCTTTGATATGCTATGATGTAGTGTGTGTTGGCCCGCGCGTTTGGAGTAACCCTAGCTGCTTTAAACCGGTTGTGGTTTGTGGGCACACACATTAATCATGGATGGTAAAGTAGGCTTCCAGTCTTGACAGAGCCTCTGTGTTGTATTGGGACATGTGTTTGGACCTTGGCTTGTTCAATCAGGTAATTGGTGTTTAGCAGGTGTGCAGCTTACAACTGCTTTGGTGGTTTGCAATTACCAGGTGCTGCACACGGGTTTTGTTCCTTTTGTGTGAAGTACAAGCTGGAATATGGGACCCATCGTTACTTTCCTAAATATCGATTTTTAGCAGTGGGGGGACTTTGGAATTGTTTTTAAGTGTGTTTAGTTGGGCAAGTGCACATATAGGTGTTGGACTTGCCTCTTTTGGTGTGGATTTTTGGTGGTTCTTGGAATAGGGATGTAGCTATTGGTCTGCTTCGTTTGGATCTGATGGGAGAGTTCTTTTTGGGATGGCCTAGGGTTTCACTTTACTGGATTCTTCGGGGATATTCAGCCTATTGCTTTGCTAACTTGTTGGGGCCTCCCACCGTTTCTGTTTAGCGACCTTGTGTGTAGGGGATGTTGGTCTTTGCGTTGGCAGGTTTTAAGCTGGAGTTTCTAGAGCTGATCTGTTTGATGCTTCCTCTTGGCTGGCTCAGGACCCATCTACCTCTGGCATTTTACTGTTTGACTTTTACTGGTTCCCATTAGGTTGTCCTTTTTGATTTAAGGAACTCACTTTGAAATGGACTTATTTTTTTACTTCAGCGGGGTGATCTCGACTCTATCATTTTCTCCCTAGTTGAGAAGTGCGACTATCACTAAGAGACTAAGTTTACCTTGCTTGGGTTTTGGGATTTGCTCCTTACCTTAGTTAGATCCTTGGTATTCGAGGATTGGTGCCTTTTGAGGAGCCAAGCTTTAGTAGGTTTTATGTAATTTTTGGGTTTGCATGACCAGTTCTATGTGCTGGATTTCTTTTTTTCTCTTGTCCCTGTTTGAATCTTGGAGCCTATTACCTTTTGCGGGAGTCAATCTTCAGTAGGAATTAGAAGTTTTTTAGTATTTTGACATGTTTATTGGTTCTATCATCTGTTTGTATTTTGGTGCTTTTTTATCCGTGCGGGTTGTGCGCGGACTTGTACGTAGGTTTTTTTCTTCTATCCACGCCGGTTGTGCGTGGAATATGCTTTATTGTTAGCTTTTCCCCGCTTAGAGCGGGGGTTTGGTTTTATTTATTTTATATGTGTAGGACGTAGGCTCCTAGTGATAATCATGTAATTTTTTGGGGTATGCCCCTTGTAATCATGTAGTTTTTTTTTCTTTTATATTACAATTAATTACCAAAAAAAAAGATAGCCGAGCTTTGGTTCCTTTTGTTTGAAACAAGGTGAACCTCTTCTTTCAAATCTTGTTTTCGGGCCTCTTCCTCAACTCAAAGTTGAACAATCAAGCTCTCCAGGGAGAACTCTTTCCAAGTGGGAGGCAGTTTATCGATGAGCACTGCAATTTGAAACTGTTCATCGATAGACATACCCTTAGAAATAATTTCATGTGCAATTTTTTGTAAATCATGAGACTGGGTCACCACAGATTTATCGTCATCCATTTGAAATTTAAGATAATGACTAACAGCATATTTTTTGGACCTAGCCTCCTGAGTGTCATATTTTTTCTGAAGCAAATCCATAACATCTTTGGCTGAATTGAATGAAGGATAGTAGTCATAAAGGTCATCGAATGGGGCCTTTAAAATGAAATTTCTTGCAAAGATAATCCTGTTAAGACTATTTTGAAATGTCATCTTGATTTTGGGTTATGGGTGGGTCGGTAACAGTGGGTTTTATAAAATGAAAAAGAGAGGCTAGCTTTTGTGAAGTAAGATAAAAGAACAGCTTTTGTTTCCAATGTTTGAAAAATGGTTCTTCAAACTTGAAGGGTTTGTTGATGTTGGTGTTGATGATGTGTTTGATTTCGATTTTCATTAAAAAATACGTATTAAAATTGTTGGAACTGAAACCAAAAAATAAGGACGAATTACCTGCGGACTGTTTGAATAAACAATCTCAAATACCATAACGAAAAGTGTCGGGATGTGGGATGAGTCGCGGACTAGGTCGCTTTCTTTGTTTGGGTAATTAATTAACTAGGTCGCTTTCTTTAAGACGTTTCGCGGCTCTACCCTCTCTGTGCAAGTAGTTACAGTCATGCTGTCCCCAAGATAAAACAGCCCAGAATCAGCCTTTGTCTCGACTTTCCCAGCATGGAGGAAAGCTGAAATGCACCACACAATCGAAGTAGAATAGCTCGCAAAACAAGAGCCTTTTGGAGAGAGAGAGAGAATTGTATTATTTTCTATATTTTTCAAAGTAGAAGAATGGTCCTATTTATAGGATGGGGAGTGAAATGAAGAGAGAAAATTAAGGCATGAAATTAGGGATTAATTAGCCATTATAATAAATATATGTTTTCAATTGGCATGAATCATTGGAATTAGTTTCAATTAGCAATTGCTTTAGTAGGCTATAAATTTTCATTGGACATGATTCATGGAATCAATATCAATCAACAGTTGTTTTGGTTCCATTAGGCATGATTCATGGGAATCAATATCAATTACCAATTATTTTAGTTTCATTAGACATGATTCATGGGAATCCATATCAAAAGATCTTTGACTAGTAACTATCACAAAGTAAGCCTTGAGGGGAGAGCTTCTCTCTCTAGAGAGCTCTCCCTAAGGCGACAATAGAGCTTTGCATTATGGCTGATTGCATTACGACTCCTTGTCTCCATTCGAGGTGTCTCTGGATCACAGTCCCATGGCAATGGTGAGGTGAATCTAAGACACTGAATCTGGATTAAGGCGAGGAGAAGATCTGTTGATGGGGTTTTTAAATCCTAAAGCATTTCCAAGTTTTCACGACGATCACTCTGCAAAGATGAGGAAGTGGCATCTTCTAGCTTGGTACTGTGAGTTTAGGAGTTCTGTTGGATTCTCGCAACAAAACATGGTGATGCGTGATCTGGAGGATGCTTCTTCCCTCCACCAGATCGAGGTTAGTATTGATATTGTAGTTTTGTATGCCATCGGATGTTGGATCTCCACGGTGAATCAATGGGTTTGGTTCACCAGTTTGGGTTACACACACCCGATTTATTTAAAATGGGTTTCGAAGTTAGTTAAGTGGTTTAGCCTGCTGGGTGGGTTTAGAGCATGCTCTCTGAGCTCTATGCCTCGCCAATGGTTTGTTTTGATGTTATTCAGAACCAGTTGACAGGTGTGGACGATTTTTTGTTGGTGTCAGGTTGTTCGATGACCATTCCCGGCAGTGGTATTATCGGTTTGGATTTACGAAGATCATTCGGAGTACGATTTGAGTGCGATTCCCGGCGGAGTAATCTGTAAAATGTGATCAATCGGGCTTGTTTTATTATGTGAACTAGTGTATGGTTGAATAGGCTTCTGCAAGCTTCGGTTCTCCTAAGGAAGATGACATTAGGGGTCACGCACTACTCAAGCTGTCACGCCCCAAAACTCGTGGTCACGTGAAAATCCACCAAACATCCAATTTATATGAAAATATAGGTTTTCATACATTAAAATCTGCCTGTTGAAACAAATAAAAACCTAACCAAAGATATCTCTCATAAATATAAAGATAACAGTTCAACATGCATACAATATATCGCCTTATGGCGTACAAAACCTGCGTTCAGGAACAGGCATACCAAAAACAGATAATAAGCTTCTGCCACCGCGGGCATATAAAAGTCTTCTGCCACCGCTGGCACCACCATGCTACTCCTCATCCACATCATCACCTGAAAATGATTTTACAGAAAATTCTCACCTGTGAGCCGAAAACCCAATAGAAAACAGATAATAAGCTGTAAAGCAGGAATATGCAATCATATGGTGGGAGCGAACTCAACCACAAAACCAAAACAGGTTTTCCATCCAAAACCCTCTAGTTTTCCCATCAGACCACAAGTCTCCCAAAACGGTTTCATTTACATAAAACCCTATTTTCATCTTTAAAATCATGTGATGCAAACATTGCAAGTACCCAACCACAGTTAAGGAAAAACAGTAATAAAAAACATCGTTCCCTCGCCGAATGTACCATCGCGGCAAAGAAGAGTATGATCCTATGTACCGACTCTGTCACCAAGGGACAGAGGCCACAACTATAGACTCCTGTCCAGTATCTAGCCCCCAGATATCGTGGGATCGCCTAGATACACACAAGGTCTGTGAGACCCTGTACCGTTTTATTTTCATATTTATGCATATTTGGTGTTTTGTACACGTGTTGGCGTTTTCACCTTCATATGCTTATATGAGTTATGATGCATGTTTTGGTTAATCGGAGTATACGGGGTTGGTCCCGGGGGCTGCGGGGAGTTACGGTGCGAATTTCAAAAATTCAAAAAAAAAGATATTTTGGAGGCCTATAAATATCGGGAGTTAGATATTTTCAAAAGATATTTTCAAAACTTAACTCTTAAGTTTTCTCCTTTTTCTCTCTACCATCTCTCTAACTTCTCGGGGGCCTGAGGCTTGGTTTTTGATAAATCAACTGCTGATCCTTAGTATCGGCAACGTGGTCTACGCATCCATCCGGACGGAATTCGATTCTGACGAAACTCAGATTTGCACATGGATCGAGGCATCAGGTTTTTGACCCAACGAGGTAGGAACTCAGATTATACTGCTGTATAAGGGTTATATATGAAATCCTATGTTGTTTCACCATTTAAAAACACATGAAATGTGGTTTTATATTTTAAATCTGGTTTTTGATTTAAAACTATATTTAGGTATTCTTGGTGGATGGAAGTGTGTTTTGAGGGTTTATTTTCGAGGTTTTGGTGCGAGGCTTGGGTGTGTTGATGCTTGAGGGTGTTGTATGAGTGTTTGATGGGTGTTTGGAGGTTGGATTTGAGTTTTGGAGGCAAAAACCAGTGAACCCGTAGACCAAAAACATTTTCTGGGTGAGTTCAGTCGACTGAACTCATGAGTTCAGTCGACTAGATCATCTTCTGGTGGGTTCAGTCGACTGGACGTGGAGGGTCAGTCGACTGAAATTCTTTCTATTTTGGTTCTCATTTTCCAGTACCATTTTCAGTCGACTGGGGGCTTGAGCCAGTCGACTGAACTTCTGTGTGAGTGTTTGGTGTTGGTTTTGATGGTTCGGATGGTTTGGATGGGGAAAGAATGGTTTATAAAGGTGATTTTTACAAAAACCTTTTGGAGAAACGTGTTTATTGGAGGTTTGGAGCTAACCCTAGGGGTTGAGCCTCGCTTTCTAAAACGTTTACATGAAAATATGTTTTTTATATGCATTGTATAACTGTTTTTGGAAAAAATATTATGAAAATATTTTGTTTTGATCTCCTGGTGAGGGATGGATCTATGTACATGTACATGTACAGATTTGAGAAATATTTTGAGAAGACTATCTTGATGTACCGGGATGACGTCTATGTGGCACGAGTTGCTCTCGGTGTAAGTCCGGAAACGTGCGCAGAGTGGTACTCAGGTCCTTTAGGTTAATCCCCGTAAACTGAGGCAGATGGGTGCTCAGCTCCCTCGGGGTCGTAACCCGTAAATTGAGTGGTACGTTCATGGTGCTCCGTATAGAACCTATGTGTATCTAGGCGATCCCTCGATATCTGGGGGCTAGATACTGGACATGAGTTTATAGTTGTGACCTCTGTCCCCTGGTGATAGAGTCGGTACATAGGATCATACTCTTCTTTTCTGCGATGGTACATTCCGCGAGGGAACGATGTTTTAATTACTGTTTTTCCTTAACTGTGGTTGGTTATTTGCAACTTTTGTATCACATGGTTTTAAGAATGAAAACGGGATTTTATGTTAATAAAACCGTTTTGGGAGGCTTGTGTGGTCTAATGGGAAAACATGAGGGTTTTGGATGGAAAACCTGTTTTGATTTTGTGGTTGAGTTCGCTCCTACCATATGATTGCATATTCTTGCTTTACAGCTTATTATCTGTTTCTTTTAGGCTTCGACTCACGGGTGAAATTTTTTTGTAAAAACCATTTTCAGGTGATGATGCAGATGAGGTGTAGCTTGGTGGTGCTCGCGGTAGCGGAAGACTTTTACAGTTATTTTTTTTTTTGGTATGGCTGTTCTTGAATGCAGGTTTTGTACGCCATAAGGCGATATATTGTTTGCATGTTGGACTGTATGTCTTTTCTGTTTATGAGAGATATCTTTTGTTGAGTTTTCCATTGGTTTCAACAGGTGAATTTTAATATATGAAAACCTATCTTTTCATATAAATTGGATGTTTGTGGATTTTCACATGACCCTGGGTTTTGGGGCGTGACATTTGCTATACGGAGCACCATGAACGTACCACTCAATTTACGGGTTACGACCCCGAGGGAGCTGAGCACCCATCCGCCTTAATTTACGGGAACTACCCCAAATGACCTAAGTACCTACTCTGTGCACGTTTTCGGACTTACACCGAGGGCAACTCGTGCCACATACACGTCATCCCGGTACATCTAGATAATCTTCTCAAAACATTTCTCACATCGGTACATTATACATGTACATAGATCCATCCCTCACCAGGAGATCAAAACAAAATATTTCCAAAATATTTTCCTCAAAAACAGTTATACAATGCATGTATAAGTAAGACATCCAATCCATGAAACTATGGAGATCAAACCAAAACATGTAAAAACATACACATTTTATGAAAATGTTTAGAAAGCGAGTCTCAACCCCTAGGGTTAGCTCCAAACCTCTAATAAACACGTTTCTCGCAAAAGTTTTCGTAAAAACTCTTTTTTCATCATCAAACCACACGAGGAGAGCCAACGCCCAACATCCGAACCACCAAAACATCACCAACAACCCACATAGGACCCTAGTCGACTGGCCCAAGCCCTCAGTCGACTGAAAATCTCACTGGAAAAGGAGAAACCAAACAGAAGTAATTTCAGTCGACTGACCCTCTTGGTCCAGTCGACTGAACTCCCCAAAGCAAGGTTCAGTCGACTGACCTCCAAGGTTCAGTCGACTAAACTTCCCCAGATTTTGTTTTTTGGCTTCGGGTTCACTAGTTTTTGCCTCTAAAACTCAAATCAAACCTCCAAATGCCCATCAAACACTATCAAATATCAACACACCCAAGCCTTACGCCATCACCTCGAAAAGAAACCCTCAAACCATATTTCCATCCACCGAAAATGCCAGAAAATAGTTTTAAATCAAAATCAGATCTAAAACATAAAATCACATTTCATGCATTTTTAAATGGTGAAACAGTATAAGATTACATATACAACCCTTATACAGCAGTAGAATCTGAGATTTTACCTCGTTGGGTCAAAAACCCGATGTCTCGATCCACGTGCAAATTCGAGCTTCGTTGGAATCGAATTTTGTCTAGATGGATGCGTCGGCCACGTTGCCGATATTAAGGATTAACAGTTGGTTTGTGAAAAACCAAGCCCCGGGCCCCCGAGAAGTTAGAGAGAAGACAGAGAGAAAAAAGGAAGAAACTTAAGAGTTAAGTTTTGAAAATATCTAACTCCAGATATATATAGGCCTCCAAAATATCTTTTTTTTTTTGAATTTTTGAAATTCGCACAGAAACTCCCTACAACCCCGGGAAGTAACCCCGCATACTCTGATTAACCAAAACATGCATCATAACTCATATAAGCATGTTAAGGCGAAAACGCCAACACGTGTACAAAACACCAAATATGCAAAAATACGAAAATGAAACGGTACAGGGTCTCACACAAGTGCTTGGTCTTCTTTGTAATATTTTGCAACTGTAAAACTGTCCATCAAGTGGCAGGTATAGCAGGCGCAGAGTGCTGGGTTTTGTTGGAGCGAAGGTAGTTGTTTGTTGCATTGTTGAGTGGGATGTGGGTCCCACGAGTTGGAGTAGCAGTGGGAAGTCGGTCGGCAGTTTATGCTATGAATTGTGAGGAATGTGCAGGTATCAAACCACTGTGGTTTGCTAAACTATGGGCTGGTTTCCAAGCTTCTTAGTGGTGGGACCCACTCAAGACTTATATTTTAAAGTTTTTTATGGCAAGGTATGGACTGATGGTCCTTCAAGTGGCAGACATGGGAGTGGGTCCCGTAGTTTTATCTCGGAAAGGCTTTTTTATGAGTATTATGCTATGATCTGTCATTTAGATTATTGGGAAGTTACGTTGCCTTTCTTGCTTGTGCAAAGTGGGTCCCGTTGGCTCGGGTTCCCTTTGATCAGATGAGATAAATTGTGATTCTAATGATTCTATGTGGCTTTTGTTGATCGAGTTGTTATATGGTCTGGGAGGTGCTCTTTTCCTAAGCTGTTTAGGCTACGTTGGCTTGGGTGTAGAGGTGGGGCTGTTGGCGGCTTGGTTAGGTGCTGGTCTTCTATTTTCGTGCTGAGGGTTTCCTTGGGACTATCCTATCTCATGCGCCTTAGTGCCATGGCTGAGAACGAGCTTTCCCTGACCTCCTGAGCTTTTAGGGTTCTAAGTTCTTCTCAGCTATATTGCAGTTCGTAGCCAGGGTTTCAGAGGTGTTGTGGGGAGCCATATACCGCTATGTGTTTTGGCCCTATTATCGTCTTTCATTTGTGAGCTCGGTGTCTTTCTTTCTCTCCTTCTACTCCAGGAGAGCGTTCCCGTCACACCCCGGAGAACGTTGCTTATCTGTGATGCTGTGTTTACTTTGGTAAGTATTGAGTTGGGTTATTACTATTGGCTATTGTTGGTTCCCAATGATGGTTGTCTAGATTAAGGAACTAACTCTGGTATGATTTTCTGCTATCACCATCTGAGGTGTTCTTGTCTCTTTCTTTTTTCCCCCATTGTTTGAGGAGTGTGACTATCTCTGTGAGGCTGAGTTCCTTGGATGGGTCTGTGGTTTTCCTTGGCCCTGTTAGTTCTTTGATCTTATTTGTTTATTGTTGCTTGGGCAAAGGCTTTTTGAGGAATTTTGAGATGATCTTGTATGCCATTTGTTTGGGCTTACCTTTCGCCATTCTTACATGTTTGAGGTGTCTATCTTTTTTTTTGGGTAATTATTGAGGTGTCTATCTTTACCTCCTTGCACCCAGGAGTGTGGTGCTTATCATAGATGCTGGGTTTATGTTGACAGGGTTACGATTGGGTTCGCTTGTTACTGTTGGCTGCTGGCTTTACCATCTTTCTTGGGGGCCCACGATGCATAGTGGTTTTTTTGTATAGATGGGTACATCTGGATTAAGGTCTCTTTGGACGGCTCCTTGGTACCTCTCGTTGAAAGTTCTTTTGGGTTCTTTCTTTCTCGAGCTTTCTTATATCCTATCTTTTCCCCCTTGCAACCGGGGTGTGTGCTGCCTTAATTGTGGAGCTAAGGTTGCTTTGGGTTAGATGAGGATTTGTCTGTACTTCTAGCTGGGTACCTATGGTGGGGCCTTGGTGGTTCTTTGAGTGGGGTCTAGCTGATGGCCTGCTTCGTCTGGATCCGATGGTTGAGTTTCCTTTGGGATGGCCTAGGTTTCTCTGATGATATTCTACTCATTACTTATTGCTAACTTGTAGGGGTCTCCCACCGCTTATGTTTGGCGACCATGTGCGTAGGGTAGGTTGGTAATTTGTGTTGGCCAGTTATGAGTTGGAGTTTTCTGGGGTTGATCTGTCGTTGCTTCTTTTGGCTGGCTAGGGGCCCATCTACCCCTTGGTACTTTACTCATAGACCTCTGATGGTTCCCTTTCGGCTGTTCTTTGGACCTGTGGTTGATCCTTAGGGGCTCTTTTGTCAGAACCTTTATTTGACTATGGAGGTTTCTTTTCTTGGCTTGCTCAGGCTACGTCGGTTTACCTGATTAGTTGGAGGACAAGCCCCTTTGACCTCCTGAGCATGGAGGTTTGGTTATTCTCTCAGCTTTATAGAGCTTCTTTGGCAAATCTTCTTAGGTGAGTAGGCCATTTCTTGGCAGAGGTTTTGGCCTAGAAATGGCCATTTCTAGGCCATTTCTTTGGCATTCCCCATGTAATTACCTAGGGAATGCCCCTTGAAAATTTATATTTTTTTACTTTTTATGTTACAATTAATTACCCAAAAAAAAGATCTTTGACCCGGTTTAAATGATACCAAAAGGAGATTTTTCATAAATACACTATAAACCCAACAAAAAGAAGAAGAAAGAAGGAGGGTATAAGAGAAAGGGGGTAAAAAAAGTCAAGAGATTTCGGTGCTATATGTGTGTGATGCCATGTGCAATTTGAGTGCGAATTGAGTAGCGCAGATTAGGGCGTTGCTTCCCTTGGTTTTGTGCGATGGAAATCTCGAATAAATATGGGGTCCTTGATCCTGTAGCCATGGTTAGTTTGAATTTGGTGGAGATCACTCACACTGGTATGGTTTCGGAGCCCGATTAAGTTAGGGTCCCCACTCTCAGTGAGAATCTGACAGAGGCGAAGGTTAATCCGCTTGGCATGAATCAGCATTCCCACCCCATGAATGTTGTTGCTCCGAGCTCTCCGAGTGATTGTTTGTTAGAGGCAACTGCTTTGAGTAAGATTCGGGCAGCCTAGTATCTTTTCGAACACACCGTGGAGCATGAGATTGCTCTCTCGAATGCGGGTGTCAGTCCTCTTAGAGTGGAAGTTTTTTGCACCATCAAAGCTAAGTTAGAGCTTCTGAAGGAGTCTAATTTAAGGGCGCTTGATCACATTGCCGCAAGGAATACGGTAAGTACTCTGTCCTCTGCAATTGATGAGGAGGTGGTTACGGGTACTCCCGTCAGGGGCCCTAACTTCAACTCCTCTAGAGGCAGGTGGGGTGGGCGATCCCCCTATAAGGGCGGTGCTCGTTTTGGTTATGGTCGTGGTCAGGACTCAAGAGCCCACCAGCTCGGCAGTGGGGCAGTTAGGCCTTGGGCGCCTACTTTTTCTACGCATAATCTGGATGTGTTGGAAGGGTCTTCTGGGGACAGGGGTGTTTCTTCTGAAAATGCAGCCAAGGTGTTTGATAAATTACCCCAACCAGAAACTTGGGCATCGTTGCTTATAAACTGTAGCCCCTCTAGCACAAATCTGATTTTTATAGAACCTAAGGATCCTAACAACCCGGATGTTATAGAAATTGAAGGTAAATTGGTTGATGATAAATCTTGGAAAGCATATCTTGTGGGATATTTCTTGGATGTTGATTTAGCATTTGGTTTGGTGAGAGCCACGACTAGAACTTTATGGGGTCATAAAGGGCTGGTGGATGTGTATGGGACTAATAAGGGCTTCTATCTTTTCAAGTTCAACAGTATAGCAGCTATGAAGACTGTTCTGAATAAGGGGCCATGGCACTTCTCATGTGGACTTTTGATCTTGCACCGATGGAAAAAACGTATGAAACTCTTTAAAGAGGCTATCTCTAAAATCCCTATTTGGGTTAAGTTCCATGAGTCAATTACCCAAAAAAAAAAAGTTCCATGAGTTACCCCTTGAATTCTGGAACTCTTAATGTTTGAGCCGAATTGCAAGTGCTTTAGGTGTTTTTCTGTGTCTTGATAAAGCCACAGACACAAAGCAACATATTTCGTATGCGAGGGTATGTATTGAAATAGATGCCGCTAAGGCTTTGCTGCATTCGATTTTGGTTAAATGCGAAGGGGATCTCGTGGAAGTTCGTGTCGAATACCAAGGGCTTCCATCGCTCTGTTCTCACTGTAAATATTTCGGTCATGAGTTTAGTCAATGCCAGGATAAACTGGTGGAGTGACAGGATGAGTGGACCCTCGTGGGTTGGGGAAGATAGCCGAGGAAGAGGTTTTGTCTCCCTTTGTTACGACTGATAGGCCTTATCCGTCACATCCTAGTGCAGCTTTGGGCAAGAAGAAGGGTTTCCCAGTGAACACTGAGTCTGAGGCGTGTGGGAGCAATGCAGATCAAGGAATTGTGGTTAATGGAGCTCATTTGATGACGATTACCAACAACGAAGTGGGAAAAGGGGAGAGCATTAAAATTAATGCAGTTGACCCTCAAGAGCCGATAGGTGTGAGAGATAGTGACGCGGAGGCCGTTTCCAATTTGCCTCCGCCTCCAAAACAAAAGGCATGGAGTAAGTTGTCTAGTGGTAAGAAAAAAAAAAAGAAAAAAGATGGGACTGTGTTGTAATGGGTTAGTTGGGATTCTATCTCCTGGGGTCTGCCCTTCGTTTTTGCATACACATCCCTGTCGTTAGGGGGGTTGGGTGGTGTAAGGTGTTTTTTTAGTGTCCTTTTGTTTTGTTGGTAAGTGATGTATCTTCCTGGGGTACGTCCCTTGGAATTTGTACCTTTTCCCTTTCTTTTATTTTACATTTAATTACCCAAAAAAATTTAAGAGAAAAGGGTCTTTGGAGACCAAAGTGCCAAAAAGCCAAGTCCTATAAGCTAATCTTCATTATTTAGAGCGTCAAACAAGTAAGTAAAACTTCTAAATTTTCTATTTAATATCACTCTAAAACTCTTCTCAACTCATCTCTTAAACAATTGTATGTAAAGAAATAGGACCAAATCTTGACACACTATGAGTTAGGAGGCCAAAACCCTTAAAGGTATGATTTTTGGGCTATTTTAACTTTCTATCCTGAACTTTGAATTACCATAACTAAATATAAAAAAATAATAAAAGTTTTATTTTTATGTCCAAACCTAGGTTTTGATGTTAGCTGGTATACAAAATTGGTTTGAATTGATTTAATTGAGTAGAACTCGAGATACGCCATTTTTGCTAAAGTGTGTCTGTTTCTAACCATCCAAAATTTTTGACTTAACAACCTTAGTTTAGAATGAGATTCGAGCTGAGGTTAAAATATGAAAGTTGTAGATAGCATGCATATCTTGATGTCCACCCAAAATGAGCTCAAAATATTGAGATTTGATAGGTCAAAACACACCTCAAATTCATTGTTGTGGATCTGTGAATGATAGAGTCCTCTATCACATGTTTTTGTATGATCAGAAACCCATGTGTTTAGTGACCAAAGCCAAAAGGGGTTTTCATGAAAAGTGTAGCTAACATATTGGATATTTACAGTCCGACAATCAAACCTAAATACCCACGGATGGTCCCTCAAACCGTTTGTAAACTCTCTGTTGTAACCTGGTTCTGTGAAGCATTTTGGAGCTAACTGAACCCATTTTATAAATTGGCCTATATCTCTAACTTGTTTTAAATAACTACCCTTAACATTATTCATGAAACTTGTAGGGAACACATTAAACCAGAATATATCCAAATAGCAGACCTGTAGGACTTGATTTGATGCCCCAAAATCGAGACCAACTGGGACACATTTTCTATATTTTTCTCTGTAAAATACTGAATCATTTTCTCTTAAATGAAATTAATAACCAATTTGCCTTAGGACGTGAGCTTAGTGTTAAATATAAAAATTATAGAAAACATTTTTATTTAAATGGTGTCCAAAAACCTGAACTTAAATTCATGTCTAGGTACCCCGAAATACTGCTGTCCTTTTTAAATTGATACTTGAAAATTGACCCTTAAGTTGTTAAGTGTGTGGTTGACATGTTTTTATTATGGAACTTGAAGTATAAGTTTTAATTGATTTAAATTGGATGGTTAATGTTTTAGAGTGATTCTATGACTATTAGAATCTATGTTACTAAATTTGAGTTACGTTTTATGAATTGTAACTTGTGCTTCACATCCTTGTACTTCATACTTTAATGAGTTGTACCATATGCTATGTTGGGTTGTACAATTTGCCATGCTTAGTTGCATATCATGCCATTGTTAGTTATAATTCTGAATATAAGTTGTTATATCACGAGCATTGTGAGTGTGGCATTGGAGACATCTTGTGGGTTACCCCTTGTATATTTTTGAGTTGTATCTTAATATGGTTGATGTGGGGAAGACAGACCTTTTTATCTTGATTACTAAGTCCTAGTTGATGGGGGTGTTGACAATGGGCCATATACGTCTTGAGCCGTGTTACGTCATGAGCAGTGTCACGTCTTGAGCTGAAAAGCCGCTATAGGCCGTTGTGATCAGGAATGCTGACGTACGGGAACCTAACGTATGGGAACATAACGGTGCCATTCGAATTATTGTGTTGGGTATGATTGACTTTGAGCCATGTACATGTTGAGTCGTACCACGTCTTGAGCCGAACGGCAACGTGACGCCCGCTATACGCCGCCGTGATCAGAAACGTTGGTGTATGGGAACCTAACGTACGGAAACGTAATGGTGCCACTCAAAATTTGATTGGTTGATTTATAATTGGGTTGGGTGAACGCATTTGCATTGCACTCTTCATTACTTGCATAATTAGTTGTTTAATGCTTACCTATCTATTGTATTTGTATTTTTACTAGTCTCCTTGATTTATAAATGTTTTTAGTAGTTCTTCACCGAGGAGAGAGCTTTTCTCTCTAGAGAAAACTCTCCCAGGCATCAATGGTGGACTACCTTGGATCACACCCGTAGTAATGGTGGGGTGAATATGAGTTTTATGTAAGACGCATCTTCGTTTGGGATGTTAGTAAGTTTGTAGCCATTCCGTCCTCCTTGGTCAGTCCCGTTGAGCTATGGTTTTGGTAAGTGAGATGCGCAACTTTGGTTTATTTCTATGTTGAAGCTTTTTTTGGCGATCTTCTTCCGAAGTTTTGTGTTCTAGCTTATACCGGTTATTTTCATGGAGTATTTTGGTTTACATGTTCGGATCTGCCTTGGACGGTATTCTTATTTTTTGAAGATAATACTCTGGTTTTTTTTCGATGGCTATTACTTTGTTTTTGTAAGTGAGATCGGTTTGGGGTTACTGTTATCAGTTTGCAGCTGGTTTGTTTTGGGGGTTCCGTTGAAGGTGGTTAGTTGCAGGGGTTTCGAACACCGTCTGCGTTCGGGGAGAACTGTGTTCAAGTCGCAGGGGTTTCGTATAGACCCAGAATTGGTGTTCTTCTCAGTTTTTGAGGCGAATTGTGTTCGAGCTCGTCGACGGACTTTGGGCGTCGTCGTCGGAGTTTCGGTCTCTTGAAACCCGTGGCAAAGTGGTCGACGGAGGTCGGAGCAACGGCGGCATGCCTTTAAATGTCCAGTTTTTTGGTTAACGAGTTCGGTGACTCCGCTGTTCTGGCCCATTAATGGAATTTTGTTTTAGATCTGTAATTTCTGCTTGGAATATGTGATGTGCAGTTTGAAGATGAGGATCTTGTTTTCTTCGGTTCTCTTGTGGAAGACGATGATGGCGGCCACGCGCTATTCCAGCGCTTGGTTTTATAAATTTGCAGCTGTAAGCGTGTGATAATGGCTATGCTATAGCAGGTGTCAGGTCTGCTTTGTTCAGAAGTGGGACCGGTTTGTGATATAGCTGGTTGCTTTAGCACCGCAGGCTTATGAGTAAATGTTGAACCGTTTGTGTGGTTTTTGGGAAACGGTGGGCTAGTTTTGGACAAGCTGTGGGTGGGCGTGGGACCCGTGATTGTTGTTTTGGAGATTTATAACTTAAAATTTAAGCATTATAAATTATAATTAAGTATAATTTATAAATTATAAATATAATTTATAATGTTTATAAATTATAATTTATAATTTAAGCCATTATGTTTGTCTCTTAGTGGGCTTTGGTGTGAGCTAAGCCGCTATTTAGCTGCCTGAGTGGGCTCACGCTAATTGGATTATTATGATTATGTTGGGTCCTCGGTTCTTTCTATTGTTAGAGCTGCTATATGGTTTGGGAGGTCTCTTTTCTCATATGCTTAGGCTACGTTGGCTTGGGTGCGGAGGTGGGTCCGATGGTGGATTTAGTTTGGTGCTGGCCTTTTACTTCCGAGCTGAGGTTTCCCTCAGGGCTGTCTTATCTCATGTGCCTTAACGCCGTGGATCATGATCCAAATTCTCCGACCTCCTGAGACGCTTGAGTTTGAGGTCTTCTTGGCCTTACTACAGTTCTTTGGTAGGGCTTCTGAGGAGTTTGCCTATATGGGTACATCTGTATTAAGGTCTCTTTGGACATCTCCTTCGTACCTCCCGTTGGAAGTTGTTTTTGGTTCTTTCTTGCTCGAGCTTTTGTTTCTCCTATCCTTTTCCCCTACCTCCAGGGAGTGTGTTGCCTATTGAGGAGCTGTGGTTGCTTTGGTTTAGATGAGGACCTATTTGCATTTTTAGCTGGGTACCTATGGTAGGGGTCTTTGGTTGGTCGTTGAGTGGGATTCTAGCTAATGATCTGCGCCGTCTGGATCCGGTGGTAAAGATTCCTTTGGGATGTCCTAGGTCTCCTCTTAACCAGACTCTCTGGTGCTGTTCTGCCCTTAACTTTTGTTGACTTGTAAGGGAGGTTGGTTATTTGTTTTGGCCGGATTTGCGCTGGAGTTTTTGGAGCTGATCTGTCGTTACTTCTTCTAGCTGGCTGGGGGCCTATCTACCTCTAGTACTCTGCTCTTCGACCTTTGTTGGTTCCCTCTCGTTTGTCCTTTGGACCTGTGTTTTGATTGCCTATATGGGTACCTCTGGATTAAGGTCCCTTTGGACGACTCCTTCGTACCTTTCGTTAGAGGTTCATTTTGGTTCTTTCTTACTCGTGCTTCTGTTTCTCCTATCCTTTCTCCCCTGCCTCCAGGGTGTGTGTTGCCTATTGAGGACCTATGGTTGCTTTGGTTTAGATGAGGGCCCGTCTGCACTTCTAGCTGGGTACCTATGGTGGGGTCTTAGGTGGCTTGTTGAGTGGGTTTCTAGCTTATGGTCTGCTTTGTCTGGATCCGGTGGTAGAGATTCATTTTAGATGGCCTAGGTTTCTTCTTAGCAAGGCTCTCTGGTACTGTTCTGCCCATAACTTTGCTGACTTGTAGGGGAGGTTGGTTATTTGTTCTGGCCGGATTTGAGTTGGAGTTTCTGGGGCTGATCTGTCGTTGCTTCTGTTGGCTAGCTAGGGGCCCATCTACCTCTGGTACTTTACTCTTCGACCTCTGTTGATTTTCTTTCGGTTGTCCTTTGGACCTGTGTTTTGACCCATGGTAGTTTTGTTGTCAGTCTTTGGTTGGATCTGCTGTCAGTCCTTTGGTCCAGTGTTGTTGATCCTCAGTTGGTCCTGTTATTTGAGCTATTATATGGTTGGGAGGGGCTTGATTCCTCGTCTGATCAGGCTATGTAGGTTAGGGTGCAGGGATGGGGTTGATGGTGGTGGTGCTTAGGTGCTGGCCTATTGTCTCCAGTCCGAGGATCTCTTGGGACTGCTCTATCTTCTATTCCTTAGCGCCGTGGTTCAAGAACCAGCTTTCTTTGGCCTCCTGAGATGCCGGGGTTTCGTGCTCTTCTTGGCCTTATTATGTTTTTTGACAGGATTGTTGAGGAGTCTTGGGGTGACCTTTGTTGGGTTTACCTCATGATTATTGTTTTAAGGAACTAACCTTGGTATGACCTTATTTCTTAACTTCAGCGGGGGTGATCTTATCTCTATTCTTTCCTCCCTTGTGTTGGGGAGTGTGACTATCTCTGTGAGACTATTTTACCTTGGTTGGGTTTTGGGATTTGCTCTTTACCTTCATTAGTTCCTTGCTTCTGTTTGCCTGTCTTATGGCTAGTCTTGGGTTTTGAAGCTATATACGTAGGTTCTTGTACGCTGGTTCTTTTCCTATCCACGCGGGTTGTGCATGGAATATGTCTTGTCGGTAGCTTTCCCCCGCTTCGAGCGGGGGTTTGGTTTTATTCGTGGTTATTGCTTATTTTGTTCCTACCCATGCGGGTTGTGCGTGGGTCTCCTTAGTTAGTTTGGTTTTCCCGCCATTAGGCGGGGTTGGTATTTGTTGTAACTGCCTGGTGTATGTCCCTTGGAAACATGTATATTTTTTATTTTTTTTTATGTTACAATTAATTACCTAAAAAAAATGCTTTTAGTGTTATATGAAATGCGTTGTGGTGAGTTTGTGCCGTGACATTGGTTAGAGTTTGGAGATTCTTCTGAGTTTTGGCTCATGGCATTCGTGCCACAAGTGAGGCGGAGGAGTTCTTGGTGGAAGTCGTTCGAAAAGAAGAAGAAGGTTTTGAAGAACATGGTGAGTGGCAAGAGCTAGTTAGTGGACCTCGACAATACTTGCTGAAGATTCGAATCTTCTTCTTTTGTTCTTTTTGTTCAGTCTCCCTGTGCTTATTGTAATTTTTTGTAAATTTTTTACGTAACTGTAATCGCTATGTACTTTTGAACAATTCAGAACTCTTAATGATGTAATATTTATGATATGTAAATATGAATGAATTGCTAGAATATTCCCCTTATCTATACTTATGTATGTCTCGATGTGCTCGGTGAACGAGGCATCACAGTTTATCTACTCTGATACATTGTTAAATGATCTTTATTTTTTTTGGGTAATTAATTGTAACATAAAAGAAAAGAAAAAAATATACATGTTTCCAAAAGGCATATCCCAGGTAGTTACATCACTTACCAACATAACAAGAAAACAACATACAACAACATGACACACATAACCCCCGCTTGGCAACGGGGGAAACTATCTAGCAAAGCATATTCTATGCACAACCTGCATGGATAGGACAAGGACACAAATAAAGAGGACAGATCCAATCCAACAAGTAGAACTGATTGTCCAACACCAATAGACACAAAATCCTGCTAAAGCCCGGCTCCTCGTAAAGCTCCAAACCTCAGGCAGGAGAAGACATACTTTCCTCATAAGTCCTGCAAAAGATCCTCTATAAGCTGAGAGAAGATTCCCAAGCCAAATAAAGACTCAGAGGTAGATGGATCCCTAGCTAGCCAAAAGAAGCAACTGACAGATCAGCCCCAGAAAACTCAAGCTCAAATTCTATAGAAGCAAATTACCAACCTACCCTGCGCACAGGGTCGCCAAACATAAGCGGTGGGAGACCCTACAAGTCAGTAATAAGATAAGGACAGAATAGATTCTGAGAATTCAGGCCATCCCAAAGAAAAACTCTACCATCGGATCCAAACGGAGCTGACCATTAACTAGTCCCCACTTAAAGAACCACCAAACAATCCACACCATAGGTACCCTGCTAGAAGTGTAGATAGATACTCATCCAAACCAAAGCAAACTCAACTCCTCAATACGGCGTCACACTCCCCGGAGGTAAGGGAGGAAATGATAGGATTCAAGAAAGAAATCAAATGAACTTCCAACGAGAGATATTAATGAGTCGCCCAAAGAGACCTTAATTCATCATCCCATACAGCAACATAAAAAACTTGCCTACCGATCATAAGATTGTAACCCACAATAATATGTTTCCCACCATAGTAAACAACTCTTAGTTTACAGCAAAGTTACAAAACCAGATCCTCATACCCACTTTGCACCGCTTAGGTGAGTTGCTTAAAGTGGAGTCCACGTGTTAACTAAGTTTCCATCACTTTGAACAAAATAGCCCCAAACGAAGCCCACCATTACACGGGTATATCCGCCTGGGACGCACAACTATTTGCCACAAATAAGCAAAAACAATCCATAGGCGCACAAAAATTTTCCTGGGCAACAATGTGAACATGTGAAAACCGTCTGCATGCAACTGCGGGTCCTACATGAAGCAGCCCACGGATAAGTTTGTGGTGCACCAGATTTTCTTGCCAGTGCCAATCAGCCATGCGCACATCAACTCCATTTAAAAAACAAGCCCACATATTTTTGTCACATCACAAAACCCACTAGTGGATTGTGGGACCCACAAACAGCCACATATGAATACAAACCGGTTGGAATACAAAGCACCAAACCAGTGGTATTCCAACAGTGCGTTAGCCCACAAACCAAAATCTGTGGGCTTCCAATGCAACATCAAATATGCGGCTGTGCGTATAAAACCATAACCTGCCCATGGTATTGAATGCCCACAGTTTTGGCCCACACACTCTGCCAAATACAAATAGCCCACGGTTTTGGCTTCAAACATATATCCACAAGCGTGTCCCACTATCTGAACAAAAGCAACAGTACTTACGTGCTTCAATTCACCAGTGCAAACCCACTTGCCAACCGCGCATGTAGGCACTCACCTTCTTCATCGGAACCCAAAGAAGCGCGGTGCTTGAGTTACAACAGACCACTGAAGCTTATTTCGCAAAAATCAGGCCCACATGAAACTACTTGGACCAAAAATGAACATGAACAAACCTTGGATTTACCCTCTTAATCAGAGCATCCAAGTAAGAACCGTATCTTCAATAACCCAGAATAAGCAAAATACGTTACACGAACAGCAACGAATATATCACATAATCAAAAAACCTAACCTCACTCGGATGAGGTGATCCTAACTCCAGCGACCACCATATCGTGAGATATGCAATGCTTGGCATGCTCTATAGAGTCACAAACACCCGCATTTGCATTCAACAATCATGCCCAACAGCCCCAGAGCATTTGGACCAAATCACCATGGAAGTCTTTGGGGGAGAGCTGGTTGTACAGAGAGAAACTCTCCCCCATCCGAGCTCATGCTTCGTCAACATATTTAGGTTCCATCAAACAGTAACCTAAACACAAAACCTAAAATAAACATACTTGGTCCAAAGCCCAGTTGGAGCCAGTCACAAGATGATGCTCTAGTGACAACCTCAGTGGATTTGAGATCGTAATGGCTGGGAGCCAAAACCAGCAGCTACAAGTGCCAAAAACTAACACCATCGCGCTCCTGTGTCGTAGATACACCCCACCATAGCCATGAGACTATGATCCAGAGGCAGCTAGAACGGAAACCACCATTAACGCCTTGGGGAGAGCTTTCTCTAGAGAGAGAAGCTGCCCCCAGAGCATTCTCAATTTTTTTTTCGTAGCAAGACTAGTTGTGATCTTTATGTTATTACTATAATCTCTTCTACACTGTAACTAAATAAATTGAATAATACATCTAATTCACCATTTAAGAGAAATGAACTTTCTTTAATAAACTAAACATATCTTTGACACTTATGCTTAGGTCATATTAATCTAAAAAGAATAAATAGACTAGTTGAAAATGAACCTTTGAGTTCATTAGAAGTTAAGGCACTTCTGGTTTGTGAATCCTGCTTGGAGGGTAAAATGACCAAGAGGTCATTTTCGCCTAGAGACTATAGAGCTAAAGAACCGTTGGAACTGGCTCATTCTAACTTATGTGGACCTATGATTATCTAGGATAAGGAGACTTTGAGTATTTTATCACTTTTATTGACGATTACTCAAGGTATGATTACATTTATTTGATGCACCACAAGTCTAAATGCTTTGAAGAATTTAAAGTATTTAAGGCACAAGCGGAGAAGCGTTTGGGAAAATGTATCAAGACACTTCGGTCTGACCGTGGTGGCGAGTACCTCTTTGGAGAGTTTAGGAATTATTTGTCAGAGGAGGGGATTACATCCTAGTTGACTGACCGGGCACTCTACAGCAGAATGGTGTAGTAAAAAGAAAGAACATGACTCTTATAGAGATGGTGAGGTCTATGATGAGTTATTCAGAATTACCCGATTCATTTTAGGGATTTTCATTAGAGACAACAGTTTATATTTTGAACTTGGGACCTTCTTAGTCAGTACCTTTTACTCCCACAGAATTATGAACTGGGTACAAGCCTAGTCTAAGACATATTCGAACTTGGGGGTAACCAGGACACGTGATGAAAGGGAACACGGATAAGTTGAAACTGAGAACGGAAGTCTGTTTTTTTGTTGGATATCCTAGGGGAAAGAAGGGTGCTTTATTTTATAATCCTAAAAATCAGAAAGTGATTGTAAGTGCTAATGCTCAATTCTTGGAATAAGATTATATAATGGACCACAAGCCCAAGAGTAGAATTGTTCTGGAAGAGCTGAGAAATAATACCAGTAGTACAGTAGAATTCCACGAGAAGGTGTCATCGATATCCCATTGCCTCGTCGTAGTGGAAGGATTATCAGCATACGTACAAATCTTGAACCATATCAGGGTTCTACCATTAACATGCCAGTTTCACAATAAGAGCATGTGGATAATGGTGCACAGGGTTCAAAATCAACACAACGTGTCACTGATAGTACACAGATGCAAGTAGTGCCTCGTCGTAGTGGGAGGGTTGTTCATCAACCCGATCGGTATATGATCTTGGGAGTGTCTTTTGACAGGATCCCAAAAGAACTGGATACTGAACCCTATAACTACAATGAAGCACTCTAAGATAAAGATGCAGAATTATGGCAAAGGGCTATGAATTCAGAGATGGAGTCTATGTATTGTAATCAGGTCTGAAAACTTGTAGAACCACCTGAAGAGATAAAACCCATCAGATACAATTGGATCTACAAGAGAAAGAAAGGAGTAGACGGAAAGGTGAAAACCTTCAAAGTTAGGCTTATTGCAAAAAAGAGTTTACTTGCAAAAAGTGGGGAGATCTTTTCGCCGGTAGCCATGTATAAGTCTATCTGGATTCTCTTATCCATTACGGCTCATTTCGATTATGAAATTTAGCAAAAGAATGCCAAGATAGCTTTTCTTAATAGAAGTCATGACAGGTGTATCTATATGGTACAACTAGACGGTTTTATAGCAAAGGTCTAGGAGCACATGTTGTGCAAGTTTAAGAGATCTATTTATAGACTTAAGTAGGCATCTAGGTCTTGGAACACTCGGTTTGATTAAGCCATTAAGTATTACGATTTTGATCAAAGTCTTAACGAGCCCTGTGTGTACAAGAAGCGTGATGGAAGCGTGGTGGTGTTTCTAATACTTACGTAGATGATATCTTGCTCATCGAAAACGATATGGGGGTGTTATCTTCAGTGAAGGTATGGTTATCCGGCCTGTTCGATATGAAAGACTTAGGAGAAGCTATTCACATCATTGGGATCAAGCTTGTACAAGATTAGAAACAAATGATGTTGGGCTTATCACAAGCCACTTATATTGATACAATCCTTTCTCATTTTAACATGCGAAATTCCAATAAAGGGTTTTCCTTTTCAGCCATGGAATCATTCTATCCAAGGATCAGTGTACTAAGATACCTGATGAGATAGAGAAGATGAATACAGTTCCTTATGTTTCGGCAGTAGGAAGCCTCATGTATATTATGCTTTACATTAGATTCGGCATCTTTTTTTAATAGTTAGCATGGTTAGCAGATATTAGTCTAATCTAGAACAGAAGCATTGGACATGGGTAAAACATATAATCAAGTACCTAAAAAGGATTAAGGATTATATGTTGATTTACCAAACAGATGGTCTAATATCTTTAGGGTACACAGACTCAAATTTTCAATCAGATAAGGATTCTCGAAATTACCTCGGGATATGTGTTTACCTTGGAAGTTGGAACACATCGAGAGTAAATATCACCTGATATGAGAGATCGTATAGACAGGTGATGTAGCTGTGGCTAAGATTGTATCAGGAGACAATCTTGTTGTTAGTTCTAGGCAACCCAAGAATGGGGTGAATTGGGTCTTAAAAAATTAATAATTTTTAAAATCTTTTTGAAAGCCTTTTAATATAGCAAACAAATATAGCAAAATAATCAAAGACTAAAAGCAATGCAAATATTAAAGAGGTTAGAGATAGAGAGAATGAACCGGATACTAAAGATTTATAGTGGTTCGGCTTCTTCCAAGCCTACGTCCACTCTTCAAGTTTCACTTTGAGAATTTTTACTATGTAGAATGCTTCACGGGTGTATTCAAAACCTTACAACCTCAAGACTTCGCTTGAGCAAATGAATGTTTACGAGCACATTCAAAAGCCTATATCAGCTTCAAGATGATCTTATGAAAATAATTTTCTATTTTTCTCTAATCATTCTTGAACTCTTCTTTGATGAGATTCACTCACTCACTCAAAGGATAAAGGGTGACTTACCCTTGAATATAATAAATGAAGTGATTAAATGTGAAACACTTACTCTCTTTACAGAAATTGATTTACAATAAATGAAGAGATAAAGAGAGATGAGGAACAAGAGCTGGAGTTCAGCAATAAATAAGAGCTTGAGGATTTTGAGATTGAATCAAGCAATAGAACAGTGATTGTAAGACTCCAGGGGGGTTAAATGCTGAGAAGTTACTCTTTATATAAGCACTTGAGCATTCTTAACCATTAAAGGTAGATGAGGGCATTAAATACTAAAAATCCAAACGTTGAAGTCTACCACGAATTTGAATCTGCGTCGCCGATGTCGGCACAAAAGCCTTTGGTATCGACACGAAATGTCTAGGGTAGTGATCTTTAAGTGATTGGGTCGACACAAATCTTCTGAGGTGTCGACACAAATTCTGTAATCTTTCTCACCAACACCACAGTGTCGACACAAATGAATTTTGTGTCGACTCATTTGAACTTCAGTATCCGCGACAGGACCATTTGTGTCGACTCAAATCTTCTTGGTGTCGACACTAAAATTCTGTAGGAACCCTCGGTGTATTTGTGTCGACTCCTTTGGTCATTGGTGTTGACACCAAAATTTTTTAGGTAGGCTCAGGATATTTGTGTTGACTAATTTTCAATTTTGTGTGGACACATAAAATTTGCAAGTGGCCTCGGTTATTTTATGTCGACTCAAAGTTCCGGATACCAAAAGTGAGAAACCACTTTTGTGTTGACACAAAATCAATTTGTGTTGACTCATTTTGAGTCCAGAGAATTTCGGCTCTTTTGTGTTGACACAAATTTTTTTTTTTTTGGTAGTTAAGTGGGAAAGGGGGGAGACCCTAGGATTTGAACCCTGGGGGCATGTGGGGCAAGGGCTGCTCTGGCCATTGGAGCTGCACCACCACATTGTGTCAACACAAACTTTTTTATACCTGAAACATCTTTATCAAATAGTTAGGGTGTCAAATCATTTGTTCAAAGGGTTGATACACTTGATATTTTCAAGTATACTTTACCTTAAAGATTTGACTCAATTATTAATTAGGTTCAACACAAAATTTTCTTAATAATACTTAAGTGTTTTAATCCTTTTGAGAGATAAGTCATTTCTTTTGGATAAAGGTGTCAACTCATTTGTTTAATACGTGTCAACACTTTCTCTTTGAAAAATATAAATATTATTCTTTTTAAAGCCATTTATTTTTAAAAAATAAAATTATGAAAATCATCAAAATCAATATAAAAAACTCTTAGACTAACAATCTCCCATTTTTTGATGATTACAACAAGCATTCAACATTTTCTAGAAAATATTTGAAAGGTTTTTTAATAAGCGTTCTCCCCATATCAATATGCTTTAGACAATATGCATTCATGATAGCTAAGCATGCATTTAGCAAAGTAAAATACACTTTGAAGATGATTTGCAATATAAACTTAGAAAGATTTGTGCAACACAACAATTATGTGCAAAGTAATTTTTCAAAAAGAAAATCAAACACACATATAAATATGAACAGGATTGACTATGCACAAAAATATAAGCATTCATCTATAAGCATAAGAAATGTTTTAAACATTTATCCAAACCATTCAACCATTTAGCCAAAAACATTTAAACAACCCGTTAAAAAAATGTATATTAAACTTTACATCTTCTCCTTCAATAAAAACTGAAAGTTTGGTAATGTTTTCTCCCCTTTACTTTACTCCCATTTTCTCTCACTTTCTCCCATTTTAGAATTGTCAAAAAAGGTTGATCACTGGTCATCCATGAATCTTTTGAACTTTTTCTTCTCTTCAGCCTTCTGTTTGCTCGTAAAGGTTAGTTCCTTGGATGATCGAGCTCTTTCATCTTTTTTTTTGGTAATTAATTGTAACATAAAAGAAAAAAAAAATATACATGTTTCCAAGGGACATACCCCAAGTAGTTACATCACTTACCAACTTAACAAGAAAATAACATTAACAACATGACTCACATACCCCTGCTTGGCAGCGGGGGAAACTATCGAATAAAGCAAATTCCACGCACAACCCGCATGGATGGGAAATAGACACAAAAGGAGGGAAAAACCAATCCAGCAAGAGAACTGGTCGTCCAACACCAATAGGCACAAATATCCTGCTAAAGCTTGGCTCCTCAAAAGCTACAAACCTCAGGCACAAGAAGACATACTCGCATCAGAAGTCCTACAAAAGATCCTCTATAAGCTGAGAGAAAAGCCCCAGCCAAATAAAGACTCTGACAATAGAACCACCAAAGAGCAAAACACAGGACCAAAGAACAACCGAAAGGGAACCATCAGAAGTTGATGAGCAAGGTACAAGAGAATGATGGGCCCCTAGCCAGCCAAAATAAGCAACGACAGATCAGTCCCAGAAAACTCCAGCTCAAATTCTGCCAAAACAACTTACCAACCTACCTTGCGCACAAGGTCGCCAAACATAAGCGGTGGGAGACAGACCCCTACAAGTCAGCAATAAATTATGGGCAGAATAGCTCCAGAGAATTCGGCTAAGAGAAAACCTAGGCCGTCCCAAAGGAAACTCTACCACCGGATCTAGACGAAGCAGACCATTAGTTAGAACCCTACTCAAAGAACCACCAAAAGATCCCACCATAGGTACCCAGCTAGAAGTGCAGACAGATCCTCATCCAAACCAAAGCAACCTCAGCTCCTCAATAGGCAACACACTCCCTGGAGGCAAGGGGAA
>JAULJZ010034838.1:0-14867 GCA_032270985.1 Heliamphora pulchella
AAATATCTATGTCTCCGCTCTGTTCTCCGCTACTTCCATGATATTTTTTTCTGTTTCCGGACCGATTAAATAGAGGACGGGAATAGGAGAACTAATCCCCAGCCCTGCCCTGCCCCGCCCCTCCCGCCCCGTTGCCATTCCTAAAGTTTAGTTTCACGGATATCTTGCTTTCTGTAAGAGGACTGGAGCTCCACATGGTTGACAAACTATAAAATTACTTATTTGCTTATTTATTTATTATGAAATAAGCAAAAATAAAAATAAATAAGTTCGTTTAGTAACTTTGATTTTTGAGTGACTTATCTATTTATTTGCTTATTTTTGTTTATTTAACTTATTTTTGTTTATTTTTTTAAATAAGCAATAATATTTGTCTTAAATCTTGCTTAAAGATTGTTTATTTAGTTTATTGGCTTATTTGCTTATTAACTTATTTGTTTATTGACTTAAATTTTATTTTTTTGGCAAACTAAATAAAATTATTTATTTAACTGCTTATAAGTCAAATAAACCAATAAACAAATTATCCAAACGGGACCATATCTCAATTAATAGGCGCGTGATTGAATTCAACTCTGCATAATTTCACCTCTGCATAATTTGTTCAGTCCAAAACTCAATCAAATTATGCACAGTTGAAATTATTGTTATTACAATAATACATTTTTTGATGTAAAATTTATTATTTTTAAAAATATTAATAAATAATTATTCAATATTTTTGAAATATTATATAACATTACTTATGTGGTGTTCTCACTTAATAGTATAATGAAAATACTATTAAGTACTCCCAAAGTTATCAAGTGATATTTTTTACGTGATGCTTCCATCTAATAACGCAGCGAAAAACACTTTCGGTAAAATAATATAAATCTATTTTTATTTGGTATGTAAGAGACAATGATAACCCACTAACTTAATATATATTAAATATTTTTATTTGTCGAGAGCACCACGTATTATTATCTATATAGTGCTCTAAGACTACTTAACGATTTGTCATAAATAGATTATTCTTTATTTCCCACCTACCCAAACAAGAACAGACCACCATTATCTTACTACGCCGCATAATTGGATTGAAATATCACGTACACAATGGCACATGGTGCTCCAAATTATTGAATAATTACTATCGTATGAAATTAATATTGACCCGACTTAGTTGACTATGTAGGAAATAAAAGTTATCAACTTAATGTGTATCGAACATTTTTATAATTTGGAAGTACCACGTGCCGATACGCTACATGGTACGCTGAAACACTTTATAATTTATCAATATTAATAAATTTTATACATATATTTATACACTATTTAATATCCATAGCTCAATAAAAAAATATTAACTTTTTTCTTTAATTTTAAGGAGGAGTGTCTTTTTGTATACGCCTGATTCAGTCAGTCGAATTTATCACGTGATTATCGGGTCATTATGATAATGAGGATATGAGGGCTGAAATAAAATAAGTCTCCTGGTTGTGTTTTTTTTTTGATTGAGAGTACAGGACAGCGGGAAAGGAAGGAGGGGGTAGGGGGACTCGAACTGCAAACTATCTGAGTGAAGAACCTTATGAAAAGATATTAAATTACTGAGGAGCCAAGCTCCTCAGTCTCCTAGTTGTTTAATTAGTGGTTAAATATATTTTTTTTATATGCATAAATTCCACTAGTGAAGTTATGTTTGGAACAATTTTTTAAAGATTTTTGTAGTGGGGTGTTTCTAAAGGTAGTGCTACTAGTTTTTAGTTTTTTTGTTACTAATTTTAATTATAAATTATAATTTATTCTAAACACCTACAATTTTTACTACAAATTATAACTATTTTTCTTATTTTAGCTACAGTCTTTATCAAATACTCATAATTTCTACTACAAGTTATACTCTATAAATTACTAATTTCAACAATCTCAAGCAGCACCAATGGTTAGTCCTTTTTATACATTTTTTTATTTTTATTCTAAATTATAATTTTTTTTTTGTCAATCGTAGGAGATAAATATCTAAAAATGCATGATCATTTAAACTAAAGTTTTAAAAGTTTGCTACAGTCCAAGAAAATTGTATATAAATTTTAAAGTAGATTTTTTGTTTTTTATTTTTTAGTCAAATTTTTATTTTTAAATTTTTTCATTATAAAATAAATTTAAAAAGTATATAAATTTAGACTAATGCTTAACAAATAATTATAAAGGAAAGAAATCATAAAATTGAAAAACTTATCACATACGTTTGCTAACTATTCTGCGTAGAAAATTCGTGTCATGGACAAGTAAATATATAAATAAATAATATAAAATTTAATAATGTATATTTTTATGTTAAATTAATAGCATAAAATTTTAAAAATGCTTATAGTATAAGATTTGAATTTTCTTGAGACAAATAATATGTAATTTGTGTTAAGTGTGTATCATGTATTCTGACCCATATAATCAATATTTTATTTATATATTTTTGAATTGGGCTATAATCATAAATTCATAAAAACTCTAATACGTGTAGGATTTTATAATTATATAGGGGTTGAGATTTTAAAGTTTGTTTATAAATAGAAACTTATAATTCTAATTGTTATGTGGAGTGTTAAATCAAATGGGATAAAGATATAGAAATAGACAGAAAAATATCGAAAGTACCAAGGTGACTCTTGAGAGGAAAAACGAGATTTGTTACAAGACTCGGGTTGTAGGCATCGAGTTTTAGAGTATTTTTTATCTCATGATTGTATCATTTACATATTATAATGGATTATCTCTCGCATTTGTGAATGTAGGCAGGTCGCGCCGAATCAATCCCGAACGCAAACGAAAACACAACTATGCACACCCAAGAGAAGAAAATCACACATGAATTTGTTGGGACTGTGTTTTGTATTATACCAGGCCTGTATTTTGTTATATTATTTTGGTCCATATATAATTGAGTTATAGTAGAATTAAGAGTCCACTATAATTTTTTATGTATAGGGTTTATAGTAATATGGGCTGATTAAAATTCTTTAATATTTCTACGTGTGTCTATAAATAGGACATTAGTGGAGCCTTAAGATTTAGGGTCGTGAGTCAAAAAATTGAGAAGTTAGCTAATAGAGAGAATGGAGACGGGTTCTATACTATTTCACATTCGACATACTGAAATATTTTTTCTCTCGTTCGTGGATGTAGGCCGGTGTGGGCCGAACCATGTAAATGCTCAGTGTTAATTATTTTTTTCTTTTTGTGCGTAGTTTTACTTCTGCTCGTATTCAAAAATTGGTGTTCAAATCCTAACAAATGGTATCAGAGCCGATAATTGAAGATTCGAAACTGTGATGGATAATCGGAATAAGGTATAATTTTTTAATTTTGTATCAAATAAATCAAAAAATAATTTATATATTATTTATATTTGCACAAAAACAAAAAAGAGGGCAGCAGCAGAGTCGTTGGTTTTGACAAAGGAGCAGCGGCAATTGGCACTGTTGGAATCAAAGATTGATAATCACTATTCATTGAATGAGAGGATTTGGAATCCAATCAAGAAATTTTTGGTTGCTTTGTTAATAAACAGTGCAGTGATCCTATCGAATTGGTGATTTGGTGCATTGTGATAGTTATGTATTATGATTCAGTGATTCTCGAAAATCACGGGCAAACAGAAAGATATTGATTTGATTCAAGGGCAATTATCTAGTGTAGCAGTAGTTTTGTTAAATTGGAATATTGCATTGGTGGATTTTATTAATTCAGCGTGATTTGGATTTATTAATTCAAGGATCGGGAATGGATAAGTTGCTGGAACAAATCATTGGCGTGATTTGCATCAATCAAAAGGAGTTTTGATTGGGTGTGGTAGCTATGTTAAAATCGGTTGCTCAAAATTATTTTATTATATCGGATCGTATATATAATAAAATAATTAAAGAAAAAAGTGTTTTCAAAGATTTTTCGACGCTGTGGATTCATCGGTACGGTCATATTTTTCAATTTCTGCACTATTTATTTTAGATTGGATAGATCGGCATAGATTAGGATTGATCGAGTGTGATCGGGTACAATCAGGAACAATCAGGTACAATTAGAATTGATCTGGACTGCGTGGGACAAATATTACACATATCTGTTATTGCGATTTGTTCAGATTATGAGGATTGTCAGCACAAATTTAATGACGTTGAAGAGTTTGAATTTCGTGATTGAATCTTTTAACGGCCACAACGACTTCATCTTATGGCACCAAATGGTGAAGAATATATTGATGCACAAATGACTAATTAAGGCTCTCAGAAATAAGTCAGAGAAATCAAAAACAATGAAGGATGTAGAGTGGGATGAGATGTGAAACTTGGCGAACAGCACGATTCAGTTGTATCTCGATAATAGAACTCTTCGAGAACTTATCAACGAAAACGATCCAACGAAACTCTGGGCTAAGTTTGAGAGTCAGTACAAGTCTAAGACATTGAAGAATTGATTATTTTTAAAGAAACAGTTATATGCACTTCAGATGATAGAGAAAGCGAACTTTATGGAGCATTTAGATGAGTTCAACAGGATACAGACAGAATTAGATTCTATCGGCCTGAAGATCGAGGACGAGGATAAAGAAATTCTCCTCTTGGTTCCTTACCTTCATCATACGAGCATCTGAAGACTACGCTGATGTTTTAAAAAGATACCATTGGATTAGATGAGATTGTTGCTGCTCTCATATCGCATGAGATGTTAAAGAAGAATGAGAGTGACAGATTATAGGGAGAGAGCATCATGGTTGCATCAAATAGTGGGGAAGTCAGACGTAGGGCGACAGTGAAATAGGGGGGTCTACGAAGAAAGATCGTTCCAAGTCGAGAGGTTACAAAAGAAAGTGCTACTATTGTGACAAGAAAGGTCATCTAAAGAGAAATTATTTGAAGCACAAAGCGGATAAGGGAAAAGAACAATCATCAAAGGCAGTAAGTTACAAAGGGCTCTGATTATGAAGAATCAGGGGTGCTCGCAGTTACTTCAGGTATGAGCAAATCAGATTGGATATTAGATTCTAGATGTTCGTTCACATGTGTGCAGTCAGAGAGTATTTTGATACATATCAGGCATGCGATTAGGGTACTGTCAGGATGACTAACAATGCAGTGAGCAAAGTTGTCGGCATAGGGACAATGTGGTTTTGCAGGCTTGATGGGACCGTTTTGATCTTGACTGGGGATAGATATGTGCCGAATCTAAGGAAGAATTTGATTTCTCTGGGGATGCTGGATTCGAGAGATTGCAAGTTCTCATCTTCTCATCTGGAGATGGAGTTCTTTGGGTTTCAAAAGAAAACATGAATGTACTGCAGGTACAGCTGATTGATAACCTATATAGGCTCACAGGAAATATTGTGATAGGTGAAGCTACAATCAAACATCAGATGAATAGTATAGGTAGACGACATTTGCGAAAAAAGTGTAAGGGTTATCAAGGTGAACAACAGTTGCGAAAAGGCGCATGGAATAAGACAAAGGTACACGGATGCGACGAGATAGTACAAGTGCGCATGTAAACAAATTAGATGGTGTGTAGGATACTAGCAAGATGCAAGAGTAACAGTTGTTGGATGTTCACAGGAAAACTCTAAGTAACAAGACTAAAATGACAAACGTGACGAACATGTGTACACCTCGACAGAAGCGAGTCTCCTTTGCTCTCGATTTGGTTAGTGGCAGTGATCTCTCCGATTGTGTGCACAAAAGGGAAGAGATGGGGCCATGTTCTTCTACAAAGTAGTGAACGTTGTAGGGCACCCAGGTTGGGGTGCGGGCATCTCAATATAGAGGTGTGGGCCATGCTGTTTGGGTGTGGCAGATCGACGTCAACGACAACGACGACGGTAGAATCGACATCAATGCTGATTATCTTCAAGATAGTTTACAGAATTCAAGCTAAGGTAAAAATTGTTGTGCTGTGTCTTGTATTCTACCGGGCCCGTATTTTATTATATTATTTTGGTCTATATGTAATTGAGTTAAGGTAGAATTAAGAGTTCACAAGAATTCTTTATGTATAGGATTTATAGTAATATAGGCTGACTAGAATGTTTAGGATTTCCACGTGTGTGCCTATAAATAGAATACTAGTGGAGTCTTAGGGTTAAAGGTCGTGAGTCGAAAAATTGAGAGGTTAGCTAGTAGAGAGAAGGGAGATGGATTCTGTACTCTTGCACATTCGACATAGTGAAATATTTTTTCTCTCGCTCATGGATGTAAGCCGGTGTGGGCCGAACCACGTTAATCCTCGGTGTTAATTGTTTTCCGCTTTTTGTGCGTGGTTTTGCTTCTGTTCACATTTTGGGATTGGTGTTCAAATCCCAACAGAATTTACATAGTTCAACACAACCTGCATACATTCACGGGTAGAGCTAATCTAATACAATTGTAGAGTGTACAATCACGAAACAAAAAATATCCTAAAATTCGACACTCCTACAACCCGAGTCTTAAAACAAATTTCGTTTTTCCGCTCAAGAGTTACTCCCATGTCCCTAGTATTTTTTTGTCTCTCTATATCTCTAACTTTTTATTCAACTTTTCATACAATAACTAGAATTATAGAGTTCTATTTATATGCAAACCCAAAAACTCTATTCCCTATATAATTATAAAATTATACATATATTAAATTTTTTATAGATTCATGACTCTAACTCAACACAAATATATGTAAATAAAATACTAACTAGCAATTGACACATGTTATGCACCAAGGGTGTCTAATAGACCCGAAAAAACGATGAACCAACCCAACCCAACCCAACCCGACCTTTATGGATTGAGTTGGTTCGAGTTGGGTTGGTTCGGTTCTATCAAGTAATAGGTTGGATCTTGGGTCTTAAAAATATTAAACTGATGTAATTGGTTCGGTTCTCGAGTTAAAATTTTTTTAAACCGACCTAACTCGAGACCCGAAAAATAATATATAAATCACATTAAACTATTATTTATATTATTTGTGCCATTTCTTATAATTAAAAATATGTAAATTAAAAATAAGAGGAGTAGAATTTAAGCCGCTCATCTTGAAATTTTATACAAAAAATTAAGTCGCTCAAAGAATAAGGCATATATTATTACTTTAGAATATTTTATTAAGCAAAATACTTAATTTAATTGAATAACGGTTCCAACCCGAATCAACCCGAGTTTATTTAGATTGGGTTAGGTTGGCTCTAAAGTATAATGGTTCGGTTCTGGATTCAATATTTTATAACCGACCTTGATTGGGTCGGTTCTGGGTTAAGTCCTAAACCGACCTAAACCAACCCATGTCTACCCTTACTAAGTACGGAATAAAAATAAGAAATTTAAATATATTAATTTTAGTATTTATAGTATTTAATTAAATTATAAATTATTTAAAAATAATAAAATTTAAATATATTAATTTTAGTATTCATATTATTTAATTAAATTAAAAATTATTTAAAATTAATAAAATTTAAATATATTTTAATTCCGCAATATTTCTAATCCCATGATTCCATATGTTCTACCGCTCTCTCCTAACTTGGTTATCCCATGTATGATTAGACATAAAATCCAATTGGGATATAGAGTCCGGATATACTTTAAGTAAACAAACACGAGACAATAATTTTTAGTGAGGGTGTAATAATTTTATTTTTTAAAAAAAATTAGAGTGTTTGAGATATATGTATAATTTTTTTTTTTTAAAAAAAAAGTGAGAAAAAAAACTAGTAGGTTATTTAAATATGTTAAACACTCCACTTTAAAAGCTATTTTTTATTAAAGAAAACTAATTTTTAAGAAATGATAAACATGGGCTAATATAAGGCTACAGCCAACACAAAAACTCAACCTTTCCGGCATTGCAAACTGTTTGTCAACCATCTCAGAAGCCACAAAACTAAAGAAATCTGCCAGCAACAAATTAAAAAATAATTTTAAAAAAAGTACGGAATTTAAAATATGGTCTCATTTGTTAGTTTGGCTTTTAAGTTAGGTTTTTTTTTTCGGTTTAAAATCGCTTTAAGTCAATTAAATAAAAAGTTTGTTTGATAAATTATATAAATGACTTTAAACTAAAAGGCGACAAACAAAAAAATATAGTTTAAAGCGGTTTTAAGCCAAAAGTATTTTAAGTTAGACAAAAGTTGTTATATTTAATATAAATTTTGTTTGATAGATTTTGAAGTGTAAATTTTTAAAAAATATATCTATTTTGATAAAAAATAAATGTGTATGATTAAAAAGTTATGATATTTTTACAAAATATATAAAATTATTTTATGTAAAAAAAAAAACTAAAAAGCTAAGAGTCTTTAAATTCTCAAACGAGACTTTTTAATTTTTTTGATTTTATGCCAAAAGATGAAAAAAATCGAGTTTTAATTCATTTGCCAAACGAAGCCTATGTGTAGAAGGCTTCAATCATATGATTCCTCCTCCTCATCAATGAGTGCACTCAATCAAGAACGTGCTGTTGTTCAAAAAAGAGAACGAGACAACTCAGAAACCGCGTTAAGTTGGGCTTCATAATTAGGTATTGAACCAATTGATTAAACAAATTAAAATTAACTTTTATGTGTATTCAAGTTTAACCTAATTGTTTTTAAGATCATTTCAATTGAATCGACTTCAAATCGAAGTCGAATTATTTGATATTTAGATAAATAATTTATATTCCCACTCAATTTTTTTTATTTATGTACTGTAAATATAATATTTTTAAGATTCAAAATTACATAAAATATGCTTTTTAATACATACAAAATATAAAATTTAAAATGCTTTTATAAGAAAAAATTAATTAGAAATCCCATTTAAAGGACTTGTATTTCACTAAGTCGCAATCACTTTTTAAATATTTTCCTAAATTTTATTTTTTTTAAATTATTAAATATTTTGACAAATATACCACGTACATTATTTTTTCCATATTTTTCTCATCTTCTTCCCGTATTTTCTCCTATTCTTCCCGGTGAAATGCTAGCCCCGTCGCCGCACCGGTCATCGTTGCAGCTGTCGCATTGCCGTCGCCACTCTCAACACGGCGCCCTCAGTCATCTCCGTCGCCAACCACTCAACTCGCCACCGACATCGATGAAGCGATCGCCGACTATTCCTGCCACTCTCCGTCACCGACCACTTGTGAATTCAGCGCAAATCAATCTCGCCGTCGTTCTGGTGTCTGGCGGCGACGGTAAAAACTAGAATAAGTAATGTATAGCAACTCGACAAAAAGAAATGTTGACGTTTTCACCTCTTAAGCCCGGAAGAACTTGGCAATACGGATACCAATGGCTTCTCTTCCTTCGATTTGGTTGTGAATCCCAATAGATAACGGGGTTTTGAAGATGAATTTCCCGCGTTCACTGGTTCCAAGAAAATTGTTGCAACTTTTTTTCCCTCAATTTTGATTTCAAACACAAACTGTGTGGCTCTCTCTCTCTCTCTCTCTCTCTCTCTCTGTGCGCGCGCGTGCAAGCATGTGTGTTTTTGTGTGTTGTGGCGGTGGTGATGGTCTCTGTCTATGTGTATAATGGTGGTGGTGGTAGTGATAGTGGTAATAAATATCTCAATGCTTACAGTCTCTCATTTTAAAATAATGATATATTTGTAGTTACACAAATGAAATGTATTATTTATTCAAAAATAATGAGACATTTACACAGTCAGATACACATTTATTTAAAAAACATCTCATTTACATAAAATATCTTATTTTAAAAAACGCGATATTTGTTATGAAATGTCTCATTTGTTTAAGAAATATCTTGAGGCATTTCATAACAAATGAGACATTTAATAACAATGTGTTATTTTCTGATCCAGAACTAGAATGAGACATAACAAATGAGACATTTCAGATTTTAGACGAGAATTTCTCAGTTTCTTATTTATCTCTTGCGAATTTGGTGGTGATGGCAGTACAAAGTGGTGGAGATATGGTGGTGGTGGTATCGGTGGAGGTGGCGGCGGCGGCGGCGGCGGTGGTGTTGTTGGCGGCAGCAATAGCGGTAGTGGTGGCGGCGGCGGTGATGGTGGTGGCGGCAGTGGTGGCGGCGGCGACGTCCGTGGTGGTAGTGGTGATGGGGAGTGTATGTTATATTAGGAGTAATTTCGGTTTGAAAAATATAAAATATGATTTAATGAAATATAATTCTTAGATGGAACATAAGCCAAAATTTCCCTATTTTTAAAGCCGAGTAAAAATTTATTTTCTATTAACTATGATGAACCGATGCCATAGACGGATCAATGGGATAGTGGGCATGATTTCCCCTCTATCTTTTTTTAAAACAAAATACCAACTCAGTGTAGGTCACTTGACTTACAGTTCAGCTTTCACTTTTTGAGACTTCTAATTATTATAATAATATTAAACTCAAATATACCAAGATTATATAAGTTTGTCCTCCAAAATTTTATAAAACTATTATACGTCTTTTAAGATCTTTTAAAAGTCATTGCTTCCTAAATTAGAATTTTGTGTCATTCGTGAGTGGGCCAAAACATATAAAATTAGAGTAACATTAAAGTGTTTGTTTTCACTTATTAGTTATCAAATAAGATTGTTGAGTCCTAAAATTTGAGAATTTACATTCTTTAAGATCTTAAATTCGAAATCTTTTAGGTAGTCTCAACTCTTATGAGGCTAGTCTATAAGAAAGTTTATGTTGAAGAAACATAACGCCACAAGTTACATGCTCGGTGATTTAAAAAAATATCTTTATTAACTTTCAAAGATTACAATAAATATAATTTACAGAAAACGAAATTGCAGAAATAAATGAACAAAATATGCAAATCGAGTCCTACAAACGCAGTTTCCTTAAGAATGAATCACCGCCTACCGAGGGTGTTGTAAGTTTCTCCACCGGCGTCACTCTCCCAAGATAAAATGGTTGACCCGAATGTTGGAACACCACTAAGGATCGGCTATACGAACGCACGTCGTCTATCATTCTCTCTCTCACAACTTACAGTTATAATCTGGTCTCTTTCTCTTCTCCCTGTATTCTTTCTCAACTTAACCTCTTGTCTGTCTGTGTATGCAGAATCCTATAGGAGTCTCTTTATATAGAATTTTCTTTATGAAGGATTACACCAGAATTGAATTGTCAATTGAATGGCTAATTTAATTGTCAATTGAATTTTGGTATTAAATCCAATTGAATTTTGGTATTAAATCCAATTGAATTGCCTGAATTCAATTGCTAATTGAATTCAGAAATTAAAACCAATTGAATTCAGAAAAAATTCCAACAGTTTATATCGACTTTAATTAGCTCCCTCACTAGTGGGTGGCGAGATTAGTCCCCTAAAAATTAGTCGTGCGTATAAACTTAAGTAACAACTCTCGTGGAACTAGTCGTTTTGCCTCGATTTTAATTGACTTTCTAGGTGGACAGTGGAATTATTTCCCTAAAAATTAATTGAGTTGTGTGTAAATATAAGTATCAACTCTTGTATGATTAGATTTGTTATGAAATGTCTTATTAGTTTAAGAAATGTCTTGAGGCATTTCATAACAAATGAAACATTTAATAACAATGTGTTATTTTCAGATCCCGAACTAGAATGAGACATAACAAATGAGACATTTCAGATTTTAAATGAGAATTTCTCGATTTCTTATTTATTTCTGACAAATTTGGTGGTGGTGAAAGTCAAGAGTGGTGGTGGCATCAGTGGTGGCAGCGGCGGCGCGGTGGTGGTGTTGTTAGCGACAGCAATAGTGGTAGTGTTGGCGGCGGCTGCAATGGTGGTGGCGACAGTGGTGGTGGCGGCGGCGTTCGTGGTGGTAGTGGTGATGGGGAGTGTATATTATATTAAGAGTAATTTTGGTATGAAAAATATAAAATATGATTTAATGAAATATAATGTTTAGATGGGACCTAATCCAAAATTCTCTCATTTTTAAAGCTGAGTAAAAGTTTATTTTCTATTAACTATGATGAACCGATGCCATAGACGAATCAAGGGGATAGTGGGCATGATTTCCCCACTTTCTTTTTGAAAACAAAATACCAACTCAGTGTAGGTTATGTGACTTACAGTTCGATCTTTACTTTTTGAGGTTTCTAATTATTATAATAATATTATACTCAAATATACCAAGATTATATAAGTTTGTCTCCAAAATTTTATAAAACTATTGTCTTTTAAGAATTTTTAAAAGTCATTGTTTCCTAAATTAGAATTTTGTGTCATTCGTGAGTGGGCCAAAACATATAAAATTAGAGTAGCATTAAAGTGTTTGTTTTCATTTAATAGTTATCAAATAAGATTGTCGAGTCCTAAAATATGAGAATTTACCTTCTTTAAGATTTCAAATTCAAAACTTTTTTGGTGATCTCAACTCTTATGAGACTAGTCTATAAGGAAGTTTGTATTAGTTATAATCGGCTCACTCAATAGTGGATGACGAGATTAGTCTCCAAAAAATTAGTCGCGCATGTAAACTTAAGTACCAGCTCTCGTAGAATTAGTCGTTTTGTCCCAACTTTAATTGGCTTTCTAGGTGGACAATGAAATTATTTTCCTAAAAATTACTTGAGTTGCATATAAATTTAAGTATCAACTCTTGAATAATTGGATTTTGCCTCGACATTAGTTGGCATCCTTGCTAATGGATGGTCAAATACGTCATCTAAAAATTAATCGAGATACACACAAGTTTGAGTAGCAATTTTTATGGGTTAATTTATTCGATATTTTAACTCGATTTAATTGGCCTCCTCGCTACTAAACGATGGTATTAATCTAATAAAAATTAATCAAAATAGGTATAAATTAACTCTAACACCTACAAAAAAAAAAAAAAACTGTTTATACTGAGAGTGTCATTAAAAAATAAAATAAATTGATACAATGATTTGTACAATCCTTGGTTGTTGTTTTTAAAGGAGAGAGAGAGAGAGAGAGAGAGAGAGAGAGAGAGAGATGGGGTCCACACGGAATTAAATGGGAATCAAGGGATAACCGAACAGCTAGACACGATGAGTGCTTTCCATTCATTTGCTTGCAAATTTCTTCGTCTGCTTCCTGCTTTACTGGACGCGGACGCGGACGCGGACGCGGACCCGGGTCGCATTTTCAACCCATTCCAAACATCCAACTGGCTTCGAATCTTCTATTCTTTAATCTTTACTTTTTTGTTTTTTCGGTAATTAATCTTTACTTTTTCTCTCTTACATAATTATTAGTCAAAACATATTAGTTTTTACTTGCCATTGCATAGTGGTGTTTTTAATAAATAAAAAATTAATACATAACTAAATTGAATATTCTTCTTACTTAAATGATAAAAATAAATTAATATTGTCATCTAAAATAACTTTTACGAAGTTATTAAGACCCTGTTTGCAATCAAGAAAAAAATTAATTTTTTTCAAGAAAATTCAATTTTTAAGCTGTTTTGTTTGAAATTCTATCTTTGCACAGCTTTCAAAATAGCTCAAAAAAATAAAATCTTTTTTTTTCTCTTTTTTTCTTTCAACATCTATTTTTTTCAAATTATCCAAAATACACTCACTTTTTTGTATTCCTATTTTTTTCAAAAAAAAAACTAAACCTCATAAAAATCAAACTTAAAAACTATCCCAAACAGGGTCTAAGTCTATGTTTGAGATAATTTTGTAAAGTATTTTTTGGGTTTTTTAAAGACAAAACAGATCTTATAGAAACTTAAATGTGATTTTTTTTATTTGAAGTTTTTTACAAAAAAATCTCCTTGATGACAAAAAATTTATGAAGTATGCCTATTTGATAAATAGATTTTTTTATTAAAAATAAAAAATAATTCAAGACGAAAGCAGAGTAAAAATAATAAATAAAATTACCAAATAATAATGGGAAAGTACCCAATACTTTCCCCAATAATTATCCCTCGCGTTCCAAATACAACTTTCCCTCCCTTGCACCAATTTTCTCGCTCCCATGTTCTTCTACTCGTTTATTTGTAAGTTTTTTCTATTTTTGATGACATGGTGAAACGGTATTTATTTATTTTTATTTTATTTTTAATTTTATAATATATATATACAAATATTATTTTATTTTTTATTTTTTATTTTTATTTTTATTTTAACAATTTATTAATTATTATTTCTTACTTATTATATTATTTTTTTACTCTTGACTAGTGTCACCATCTTATAATTTATAAACAATCTCTAATATATTATTGTTTTCAACTTATCCCCTCGCCCTATTGTCATGTTTTTAAAAATTCCTAAAACTTTATTTAAAATTTAAAATTAAAATATATAAATTCAATTAGCTGTATAAATTTCACATATTAATTTTTTTTAAGTATCTATTTAGGCCTTGTTTGGCAATCAACTTTAAGTCAAGTTTTATGACTTTAAATCACTTTGAGTAAAAAAGATAAAAAGTTTATTTCGTATGGATATAGGATAACTTTTAAACCAAAAGCTTAAAGTAATTTTAAGCTAAAAAAATAAAAAATCTTGCTTAAAATTGTTATGATTTCTTAAATTTTATTTTTAATAATTTTATATTCAATATAGATTTTTTTTATAGATTTTGACAAGAATATTTTAAAAATATAATTTTTATAAAAAATAGATATGTATAATAAAAATTATAATATTTTTAAAAAATATAAAAATATTTGTGTAAAATGAAAAAAGGTCTTAAAGTATTTGAGTTGAAATATTTTTTTTAATTTTTTGTATTTTTAAATAAAAAAATTTTAAAAATCAACTTAAAACTAATTTAAAGCGAATTGTCAAAAACCTTATTCTAGAAGTACTTATATTTTTCAATCCCGTCAATGACATCCACACACACCCTCCCCGTCTCCCAAAACTTTGAACTTTGAAGACACAGTCCTCTCAACCTCCCCATTCCCCCCCC